>JAPDES010000096.1:0-149069 GCA_027569235.1 Aspergillus sparsus
TTTTTATATAATAAAAAAAAATAATTCTTATTAATTAATTTTTTTTTGTTTTTTTTGTTGTTTTTTATTTTTTTTTCTTTTATTTTTATTTTTTTTTTTTTTTTTTAAAAAAAAAAAAAAAAAAAAACATAAAAATAAAATAAGAAAACTAAAAAAAGAAAAAAAAAACAAATGGTTGATGCCTTTTTTAGGCTGGCAGGCAGCTGGACTAATCAATTTGATCATCGGGCTAACACAAGTAATGCAGATGGGTTGACGGAGGTTGTATTTATCAAAAGATTCGGTCCCATGACGCATGTCTGCCCTTTTCATTTTTTTGTTTTATTTTCCCTTCTTTTTTACTTTTTTTCTCTTTCCGATTATTCTAGACTCTAATGTGCATGCTGCTTTTCTTTCCTTAAAATGCAGCTCTTCCATGAAAGCTGGGCTCATATCTACCTATCCTAATATTTAGTAGTTATGGCCATTGATGGCTAAAACAGCCTCAGAAATTAGGTCTCTAGGTACCTAGGTACCTAGTTACTAAGTACTATATAGGTGCCCATGATCCTAGAGCTACCTAACCTGAGGAAAGCCGGCAAGGCAGGGATTGTTATATCGCTAGCCACCCAACCTTAGACGATTAGGTATCATACTTCTAGTAAGCATCGTCATCATCACTACCATCATACTGCTCTTAGCTTCTCCCAGTCAAGATTATCCTATTCTGTTCAGGTAACTATTATTTAGTTCAATCTTTTAGGCACATCCCCCAGACCGCATTTACAAGAATCGAGTCCTAGCTCTCTCCGTTCCCTTACAATGGGAATGCGCAAGGGCCCTCCCCAACCACATTACTTTCTACGTGTATCTCTTTCACTCTTTACAATGTCCCTCTCCTTCGTCGCTATATCGGTCTATTCCTAGACTCCACATATTCGGGGATTTTCCCACCCATTTTAACCCCAAGTCGGAATAGAGCACAGCCGTACCTTGAAGACGGGGAATAATAACAGGGATCTTTTTATGATTATTATAAATGGACTTGATCATAGGTATGGGTTAACTGTAGCCCATCCTGGACACCGACATTTCCTTTCCCCATCACTCGCTCCAACAATCCTATTTGCTCGGCGCATTGGGGGGACACGGGAGAGGAGCTCAGAAGATCGCTGAGCGAGCCGAGTGGACTAGACTGTCGTTATTTGCCGGACATTTGTTACACTAATCGCTGGCGATCCCTAGTTTCCTGGAAAAGAGGCTAATAATAATACTCCAAGTACCTACGAATGGGGGTGTCGAATGGAATCAAATCGACAAATGGGATTCGATGATTCGTTCATTTTCTTGTCAAGAGCTGTAGGTACTTTTTCTCTTTACTTTTTCTTGGAGTTTCTCGAAATATTTTCTCTCTATTTTTTTAATTTTTTTTTTTGCTTTTCCCCCCCCTTCTTCTTCTCCTTGCTTTCTTTTTTATTTTACCTCTTTTGGAGTAAGGTTAACTCCCCCCCACACGCCAGAATTGAAGAAGCGGTGGAAACAGAACAATGTTGAAGAAAGGCCAGATAAAAAAACTAGCGACAGACTAATCAAACTTATGACAAAGAGTAAGAGAGTCAACGGGGGAGAAAAAGTAAAAATGACGGGTAGTCTGTCATTCTGATGAAATTAAATCCGTCGGTTTCCGTATCTTGTGAAGTTGAAACAGGGAATCCTTGACCGGGGAATTAAAATCGTGTTGAAATCGACTAAAAAGCCATTTGTTTGGCATTTTCAAAGGGAAGAAAGCTTTGCAACTGGGCTGTCAGTTGGCATCTTTTGAAACTATCTTCATTATTATTATTGCGTGTGTGGAGAAGCTGGAAGTGAAGCTTGAAGGAATGGAATGGATGGCTTCGCTTCACTTTTCAGCTGGCTAGTTTGGTCTGGCCAGAAATTGAAAAATAGTTAATTAATAAAAATAATAATAACTAAATAACTAGTTAATTAATTAATTGAATAGCTAATTAGCTAGCTAACTAAATGGTTATCTGTGTTTGATTGAGTTGTTGTTTCGTACTTTGTACGGAGCCCGAGGAGTACTTTTTGCTGTCGCGCTTCAGCACCGATAAGATAGAGTGGGTACTTTTGTCCATTCCGGGATATCTGAATAGCTTCAAAATTTACAAATATATTCCACTCTGATTACCTTACTTGGATTTCATCTATGCAAGCTAATAGAAATTAGAAGCAGAACAGAATCGCTTTACTGCTTAAAAGAAATCTTGCTTCTAGGTAGCGAAGAGCCATGCAAGATGAGAAACCACACAATATTTCTTCTCTTTTTTTATGTACAGCCATCGATGTACCTCCCCCTCAATGATTTATATTGTAAGTAATGACAATAATATTCTTAGCTCCCCTTTAATCACCTCACTTGACTAGTACACTAACTTCCCCCCCCCCCCCCCCAGAAACACATGAACTTATTGTTTCTTTTACTGCCTTCTTGTACTAAGAAAGAAAGCATCCCCATCCTCACTTTCTTCATCACTACCACCATCTCCTTTGCTGCCTGGGATCTTACCATACATAACAAAGCCCTAGCTTGTCTTTCCATCACCCCCATATCTAAAACTAAAAACAAAGAGCTCCAATCAACAAGTAAATGGATATAGATCTTGAACCCCTCACTTCTCCTACTTTCACTCCACTCAACTCAAACACAACCATGTCCGACAATATGGAAGAAGTCAAGACAGAGGCTACCAAGACTGATTCTGGAGCCTCTCCTTCTTCCACTAGTAATGTAAGGATCCCACCTCTCCTAATGAATCTATAACCCCCCTCCCTTTTAGGATCTTAAGCAGTTACCCTAGTACACACAGATATACATATAACATACACGCAAACTTGCATACTGACATACTTACTGTCCCCTATCAAGACCCCCCGCAAACGCGGCCGTAAGCCCACCACCATCAAGGCGGAGAATGCAGCCGAGATTGAAAGCCCCCCTACCACCCCTAACAAACGGGGCCGTCCCAGAGGTAAAGCTGGGGGAGGAACGGCCGGAACGGGAACTGGCTCTGGCTCTGGCGGTTCTATTCCCGGCCCAATCCCTATCACTTATGAAGCAGCCGGTATCGCTGATCGAATGATCCTCCGTATGCGTGATGAGGAGAATCGTCCCTGGACTGAGATTCACCAGGCCTGGGTACAGTTGACTGGGGTTAAAGTTGGTGCGAGCACGCCTCGGATGAGATATACCACCATGAAAGCAAATTTTGTGGCTGTTAGCTCTGAAGATGTACGTTTTACTTTTCCTTGCCTTATTCTTATTTCTTCCCCCATATTTTCTTTCTATTCATCATTTATTTGTCAAATCAAAAGAAAACGGTTAAAAGCCTTGCTAAAACAGATCTAAATCAACCAATCTAGGAAGCCCGTCTTCTCCGCATCAAAAAGGAGATCGAAGACAAATTCGAACAGGAAAAGTGGGCTCGTATCGCCGCCGCTATTGAAGATGATGGAGGTGCCAAGTATCCAACTGCTACTTTGCAGAAAAAGTTCAAGCTATTGACAAAACAGAGTGGTGGCAAATCCGCTCCTTCGAATACTAGCATTACCACTACTCCGGGCGCTTCTTCTTCGATTGCTCCTCCTACTGGTGCTAGCGGTGCTCCTGAGGCTGACGTCGTAGAAAACTACGCGGTTAATGTTAAGGGTGAGGACGTGGGAGAGGAAATATGAGGATCCATCATGATTAATGCTACATTGAGACCTCTGTACATCCTGGTCCTGGGCGTGATTGATATCTATCTGCTTCTCTTTAACTATCTTTTCTTTCTCTCTCTCTCTCTCCATCCCTCTCTTTATTTAACATGCCTCTGGCTCCTCTAGATCTGGGGAGAGTTTCTACAATACCAAGCAATTTTCTTTCCTTAGGTAGGTAGATAGTGTTTGGTTTAAGAACTGGAATAGGAACATATTTACCCCTAGCATTACATGGATCCTAGGTTGGATTGCAGATTATTTAGAAAATAAATCAATGGCATTTGATGGGTCACTAGGTATCTAGTTATCTGAATACCTATGGCTTCTAAGATCTTTTTTTTTTTCTTTTTTTTCTTTGTCAAGTCGCCATTTTTTATTCCCCTCTCTTATAGATGTATCTAGACTCACCTACGTGGGCAGAACCTGGCATGTGTTAGTTGCTTCTCTGGCTTACTGACTTAAATTTAAAGAGCCTAAGATCTTAAATTTTCATTGGAGTTAAGATTCAAAAACCGAAGCCAAGCAAAAGCTACCATAAACTACCGAATAATTCTTGGCCCACGGGGCCCAAGTCAAAAAGAAACAAGAAAAGAAAAGAAAATGGAAGGAAAATAAAAAAAGTGCAAGAAATTGCCTAATAACAGCCCCTGCATCGCTGAGATATCCGCTTTGTACCAGACAATAACGAAGACAAAATGGGAAAAAGAAAAAAAAAAAAAAGAGGGAAAAAGTACTTTACAGAACACTTAGTTCTTGACGCCTATCTCGCATTTGCTGATGCATGTCAAATTCGCCATTTATAGTTCCAGTCATAGAATCGTCATCATCAATTTTGTTGTTAGTGCTGTGGATATTGTTGTCACTCTGTCGTGTAACGATAGGGGGTCGGATCTTGGTTCCAACAAATCCACGTCGGTCACGACCAGTCCGACCCCGTCCAAGCCAATTATGTTTCAAGTCCTTACTCAACGTCTCGGTCTTATCCTGTGCCGCATCTCCTGTCTGAACGCTTGCAAGAACACTAACACACTGAAGCATGCGTCCGACAGTCTCGGTGATGACGTGTGAGGTATCTGCCGTATGGGATGTGCGGTGGATAATCGTGGGGCGTTGTGAAGGGGACGAGAACGATTGGAAGATTAGCTGATCGGGGTTTGAGGACGTGTTGGAGGCAGCGCGACTGCGATTGTAGCTCATGGACTCGGAGGAGTAGCTGCCCACGGTGTTGAGAAGGGTCGAGGACTGTGAGCTGTAACTGCCAAATCCACCATCGAGCGATGCAGCAGTGGCAGGTCGCCCGCCACTGGTACTGCTGCTTTTTGTTGTGACACTGAGGGCCCCAGTACCGAGTTTAATATTGTCAAGACTGAGACGGGAGAATGTGGCTTTTAGGCTATCGTAGCGGTTAAGGATCACCATGTCACGAAATGCGACAAGAACAAGATTGCGTACTTCGAGTTCGCAACCAGGATACTCGCCGTCTAACGCAATGCTCCAGAATTCTTTTGCTTCTCGCGAGTTCATCACGGACCCGCAACCTTTGAATTCGAGATCGAGAGGCAAGAAAACCGCCTGGATGAACGGGAGGATAGTCCCAAAGACGAGCATCCAGATCTGAACAAGATGAGGAACCATCTTCTCATCCGGAACGCCATTTAAAGTATGGTTTAAGGTCAAAAATCCGGTTTCAAGGAGCTCTTTTAGGTCATCAACAATAGCCGTTGGCGTACGCTTCTGGACGCAGCGTTGAATATGGATAAGAACTAATTTGTTGAGATCCTCGATTGCGATGCGTACATCCTCTCCATCAAAAATAACCAGTAATTTTGCTTTTAAAAAGTCCCATGCATCTTCGGGACTCATATTGTTCAGACCAAATCCTTGTAGCGTTTCCCGGAGTGCAGCTTCAGCAAGAATGCCCGGAGCACTCCCAAGCGATGAGGGACCAGCAAACCCAGATGAAACCGCCGCCGCCGCAGCATTTGTTGAATTCGCAAGCCATTCTAGTTGCTCCGACTCGGCAAGAGCCTTCTCTTCTTTCTTCTTTTCTCGAAGTGCGCGCCCTCCGTGCAGTAAATCTAGGCCACTGACCGACTTGCTGAACGAGGTGGTCGCGGCGCTGGGAGAGGCTGGAGTGAAAGAGTAGAGGGATTGGGGAGCGCTCGGATCTGAAGGCTTGGAGTTACTTGAAGCGGAAGAAAGCGGTAGATTGTAATGGTCATCTCTGTCTTTTAACTTCAGTTTTTGGCGTGAGAGAAAATGGTGTTTATGCGCTTTATCCTTCTCCTTCTCCTTCTCTTTTTCGGTCCCTAGTTGTTTATCGGCTGGGACAACAGTACTGGCCGAAGCATTTGATAGGCTATACAGGGACGAATTATTCGAGGGAAAGTTATCCGCAAGGCTAGTCGTCGAGGCGCTCACGATGCGAGTGAGTCCGCTTATCTTATTAGGTGACGGAAGCCCCCTGTCTTTCAAAATGTCCTTGTCCCGACTAATTCCAATATGCTTGGGCTTCGAGAAAAGCTTCATTTTCGATTTCTCGCCCTTGTGTCTGTGCTCCCGATCGGATAGTGTTTGTTCCATTGCCGGCGCTTGTAGCCCGGGATTCCTCGGGAATACAAGATTTGCTGCTGTTGTGGCAGCATGGGCATGACTACCTCCCACTAGTCTATTCGGATATGTCTGACCCGAGGAGGGGACGGCCGACTCTGGAGGAGGTAACGAGGGGGCAGTGGTTGGAGGCGGGGGTGGGGGGGAGATGCTTGCTCGGTTCTTACTCCGGGATGACCCATCCTCGGAACTATGTATGGGTGCCTGTGGCCGCTTGGGGGGGTGTTGGGCCGTCGACTGTTGCTGATACGCAGCTTGGGCTGCTATCCTTGAGGCGGATAGGAGGGTGACGTCGGACGAAGAGGCTGTAGGGAGGGACGGCTCGAAGAACCCCTGCGAGTGGTGACGAGAACGCTTCTGCAGGTCCGGCGGGACCATTCGTCCCGACGGCTTTCTGCTGGAGAGATCATGATGCGGCATGAATAAAGTTGGCGGGTGGCCAAGGAGAGGAGGGATAGAGAGGCTGTTGGGGGGATTGGGATTGCCTGGCGTCGAACGGAGAGCGGCTCGAGGGGAGGAGGTACCCGGACTGTAAGTGGAGGTTTGAATGGCAGAGATGGTGGTCACATTTGAGACAACAGAAGAGGCATCACTTCCAGAGGAGCCTGATCGTCCCAATTCGTAGTCGTCAAGAGAGCGACGTGGGGGAAGGGGGGATCGTGATGAGGAACGCTCAGGCGAAACTGGGGAGCGCAACATCTGGGGAAGAGAGAGGGAGGGAGGGAGAGAGATTGAGATGGGGCTGGGTTGGGTGGTTGTGTATGTAATCAGCACGTCAAGAGAAGAGGTCGAGGGAGGAAGGGGGGGTTGAGGGAACAGAATAATATCCTCATAATACTGTGGAAGATAGCATTCAGCTTCTCAGGAGGTTTAATTTCAAGCCCAGCCGCCTGGACAAGACGATCAACATTAATTATTAGTTAATCTGAGTGACTGCTGCTCATCGTCGATCTTTTTTTTCTCCGCAGCAACAGCTGAAACCCAAAAAGCCCGCTTTTTCTGATGTTAGTTCGCCCCGCCGAGGATTTATCCTCTTTCTCTTTCTCTTTTTTCTTTTTCCCCTCATCTCTACATGCTATGCACATCCTTCGGTTCTTTTTTCCTTCTTTGCAGTACCAGTACCAGTGAATCTGACCGAATAAGCAGAGAGCCTCAATTACTGGGATAAGATAACACCGATGGCTTCCACTAATGGCGCCCCCTCACATCCAGCCTCCCTTGTTGCTGTCTATAACTCGCCTCACTCCACACAGACCTTTGCTCACCCCATCTCTTCACCCGTGCCCAACCCCTCGCAAGGGAACGTTAAATCTAAGGTCGCCTATCTGGCAGAACTGAGAACTTTAGTCCCCACTATCCAAAATGATATCAATGTCTTTTTGACCGCACGGATGGAAGACGATAAGAAGGCCGCCGAAGCGCAAGGACGTCAGGTCTCTGAGAAGGAGGCTAAAGAGGAGGCAAACTATGGGGAGGAAGTGGTCGAAGACGATGCTTAAAAAATCATGAAATCTTTTCTCGCCTACATCCGAAAGATCCACTATCCCCTGGTCTTGAATTTTGTGGGTTGTTATGATTATGATTTATGATTTCTTTTTTCTCTCTTTCTTTTTGCATACACGGGGCATTGGCTCTGCCCGTCTTATTTGCCAAAACTTGTTCCTCCCGGAGAGGTACTACCTATATATCACATTCAAAAAGCTGAAAAAAAAAGGGCAAAAAAAGGACATGTCTTGGATCCTTGGATACTTTCGCTATCCCGGGGTATCAAGTTGTAACACCACGTCACTCCAACAGTTGCCTTTCTTTCTTTATTTTCGTGGGGAAAAATAAGAAAAATAAAAGAAAAGAAACAAAGTCAAGTCATCAGAGAAGGAAAATCGAGGGGGGGAAAAAACCAAAAAAAAAAAACTCAGGCGACGCAAAAGAGCCATATAATAATTAGTGGCTATCTCGCAGGTCTATTTACAGAAACAAAATATAATTGATCAAGAGGAGGCCTTGCGGTTTGCACAGCCAAGATGCACAACAGTATTACTGTGAAGAAATTAGTGACAATTAATTGAGTGATAGCCCGGGCACACCAAGAGAAAAACTTACTCGGGGAACACATTAATGACACTTCCACCAATCCTCTTGTGACAGACACCACATATCCGTTCTTCTGTGACCGTGACATGTCTCGATCTTGAAGACTTTCCATCGGTGCCTTCGCCGACCAGCAACTGCGCTCGGGTTTTGATGTTTTGGACCTTTTGTAAATTCACAACAACTCGGCTCTCGTTGAGGATCGAGTTGGCGGCACGCATACGGCCCTTGAAATAAAAATCGAGCTCCTTGACCGGAAGTGTTTCAGGGATTAACTCTAACGCGGAATTGGGGGGGAGTCGGGATCCGTGTTTGGCAAGGATCTCCAGGGCAGGACCATATTGTGTCTTATATCCATAGGGTGGGGAAAGATATAATGACAGAAGTGTTAGATAAATGGATGGCTCATCATCAGCTGGAAGGATTGATGAGCATTTCCCAGGTGTTCCGTCGAGCTGGGCCGCCGTTGTGTCCTCGGTTCTGTGCAGGTGGTTACAGTATCTAAGTCTCTAGTTAGCCCGGGTTCATTCCACGAGTCAACCCCATAGGTAGTCCAACTCACTCTTCGGCCTTCGCGTAATCCTCAAGTTTAAATACGTATATCTCTAGCGCTTGTCGGTGCTGTCCCATCTTGCTAAAGAGAATCGCTCGTGCTTCGAAAAACTCCGGATCTAATACAGTCAGTACATCATGAGAGCGTCGGAAAATAGTAAAAAGAAAAATGACCTACCGTCTCGACCAAGACGATCTAAAATCTTAGATGGAGAATACTGAGGGCTCGACTTCAACATGTGGATAAATTTTTCTTTCCACTCCTCGTAGTCATCTTCGC
This sequence comes from Aspergillus sparsus, assembly GCA_027569235.1. NCBI lineage: Eukaryota > Fungi > Ascomycota > Eurotiomycetes > Eurotiales > Aspergillaceae > Aspergillus > Aspergillus sparsus. The sequence goes on from JAPDES010000096.1 coordinate 9,266, forward strand.
TGACAAACTCCCATTCCTTCGCCCTATGCTTCTTCAGACGATCCAAATAAAGAGAAAGTAGCTTTTGGTGTAAGTCGGGGGTCATGTCATTCAATTCTCCGATGACATGCTCTAGATATCGCACCGCCAGGTTTACATCAATTTTCAACAAGAAATCAAGTACCTGATGCCGGGGCAAGGTCTCCGCATTTTCCGTATCGGCGAGAAAAATTTCCATGCCAAGGGCAGGATCTTCTTTTACAGGCCATTCGGCAAACTCTAGGATGAGGTCGATTTGATCTGGAGGTAGATGCTGTAGATACCCGACCATTCTCTTAGGCCCATGGAGTTGCGGCGCCGTTTCTTCCGACTCGGACTGGCCAAACTTCTTTAGAAGGCCAAGAGCTTGACGATGTAATTTCTTCCCGTATAAGAAATCGATGAGGTCGTTGTGACGGCCGGTCTCTTCTAGCTTTTCCATCACAACGTCTGGATCACAGAAGTTGGCGATACGAAATAGCGACCCTGCGAGTGAGGGAGTGGCATACATATAAACTCGAAAAAGGGTCGTATCAACAAGTTTGGCTTTCTCGCGAAGTTGTTCGCCAAAATCGTACTCTTGGCCATTTTTGTCCATGTTAAGTAATTGTAAAACAGATTCGGTAAACTCGTCGTCCGGGGCGTTGATCTGAGGGTCAATAATTTTAAGCGATCCATCAGGGTTGAGGAACCGCTGGAATCTTCGACGGACATCAGCGAGATATGCCTGTAGTTCACGGACGGCGAGCTTAAGTTCCTTTCCTTGAAGCACCTTGCTATCTCGTGAGTCGTCTTCGACAGGTTTCCCGCGAATACTGCCTGAATCACTGCCGCTGCTTTCATCTACCCTTGTTCGGAGAAATGACATCATGGATGGGGTGTGGTTGAGAGGTTTGGGAGCCGGGGTATCCTCAGAAATGGCACCATCAACCTGGCTTTGGCTATCTTGGAGCTTTGACTGATTATCTGAGCTACTCGCACCATCGTCTTCTTCCTCATCACTGATGGAGGAAAGATCTCCAGCGATAAGTTTTGGATAGAGTCGTATCACCGTTTCTGGGGGTGCCGAAACCTCTGTAAAGAGTTCCAGTGACTCGAGGTATTTTCGCATGTTGAAAAGACCCTGAGCTTTTTCCAGCTTGACCTCTCGTATTCGGCCCTCCTTGTCCTTTAGCAGCGCATCCTCAAGCATACTGGCTAGACTGATAGCTTCATCTAGGTAACCTTTCTCAACGAGGGAGTCTATTTGACTATCATAGCCCAGAGCCTCCATCCTCCAAATTGTGCGGTCACTAGCGACCAAAAATCCTTTGCCAGCATGGGCCAAGCTTATCGTGGGCTGTGCAATGTGCATGGTATTTGCAGATGGTAACGAAATAGACTGAAGAAGCGACAAAGTATCCGGATTCCGAACTTCCAATATCCCCTTCGATGAATCATGAAGCGCTAGTAAGAAAGGGTAAGAGTATCCGATGTCCACAGGCGCATGACTCCATGGGATTTGCCTCCGGCCAAGGGAATTTCCTTCGACGTCGATAAACTGAGTATTGATATCCTTCGCCAGTAACACCTGACCCTCACTGAGTCGCGTCGCTAGGGGTTTTGGAGCCGCCCCGCCGATTCCAATATAACTCATACTAGCCACACCAACACCCGCCAATCGACCAGTTTCCTGCCCCCCCAAGCCACCGATGCTCCCCGGGCCTACCAAATCAGTCACCATTGTCGTCTCGATATCGACTAAGACAAAATTTGAATTGAGGCCCGCGACCATCCTCGTCCCAGAAACCCAGGTAAGCGTCTTGATCCCACTAACTAGCGTCAATTCCGTTGTGTCGTTTTCCAACTCCATATCGCGCCACGTCCAGAGGAGTATTTTCCGTTTCACGGCCACTGCCAGCCGCGACACAATAGATGGAACGCGAGTCTCTGGGTCATTAACAATATTGGACGTCACCGCAAAGGCCGTCGCACCCTTAGTCCTTGTGAGCTGCTCTTGGAACGCGTAGGACTGTAAATCATGAATTGAAACGTAGCCGCCCGACAACGAGATGAGAAGTTTCGATTCCTTGATCATAGCCAACTGCTCGATCTTGTATCTCGAGAATTTTTCCATCTCTCGCAGTAGATCCGTCTTTTTTATCTTTGCATAGGCGGGGGAGGAGGAGTCCGCAGGGCCCGTCGCAGCCTGCTTTGCGCCATCCCCGTTTTGCCTTGTATTCTGCGCTCCATCACTCGTGTCCCTTTCATTGGTTTGCGGGTGGCTATGGTTATTGCTACCGTTATTATTCTCGGAATTGCTGGTGCCGGTGGTAGGTTCGGAGGTAGAGGAAGAGGTAGTCGGCGGTGTGGGCACGACTTCATTAATTCGGTAAATTCGCAAACTTCCATTGTTCAAGCCAACAAGGAGTTTATCGCCGTATGCAAGGATCGACTCGATCCTTGACTTGTCTCGCGGCTTGAGCTCGACGAGGGGCCGAGCCGTGAAAGCAGACAACATGGCTAGGAGCTAAGCTAGACTATGGTGGTCGTGCCGCGCCCCTTGACCGTTAGATAGTTGAAGAGCTTGAGTCATATCCAGAGGGGATAGACACAAAAACAAAGTAAAGGTCTGTAAGCCAAGGGAATTATAGCTCCCCAAAGCTACTCCTCATGGTTGGGGTTGTCTGGAGTTGGGGATTTGTGTTTCCTCTGCCGGGGTTCAATATGAGCTAGCTAACTTCACACCTACGTACCCTATCACTGGGCCATAAGCCGAGATCGCCAAGCGTGACACCATGTGCCCCCCAATCATTCTTGTGCGTGCCGTCTCATGTGACAAAGCTGCCATCTTCTTTCTTCTTCTTAGAACCTGTGACGCAACCACCTCCCTTTGATGCTTAAATGCTTTAAATAAAACAACTGGTAGCCTATCACCGATATCTATCAAGAAAAAGTGATTTTAAATTACTTTCCACTCCCTTCTTAAAAAAAAAAAATCTATTTATATTTGTATTTGAGCACATACTCCTATGAACTCCTATGAAGTAGTATAGAATAGTATATGTATTATTTCCATTAGCTCCAGTGAAGATAAACCCAGTTTTTTGACATACATCTAACAGTGTGATTGGGAAATGATAAGGATGATATCGTTTCTGCTTTAGAGATTGAAGAAGTCTAGGGCCATAACCGATGCGGAGAAAAAGGGACAGAAATATATATAAAAAAAAGTAGAGGTAAAAAGAAAGAAAAGAGGCAAAGAGGGGAGAAAATAATTGGGTATGAAGGGTACCGGAATTTCAAATTTTAGTAAAAGAAGAAAGAGGATGGTGTTGGGCGTAATGACATGGTACAAGGAACATCTGGAGAAGTTAGTGGACCGTGTAGAAGGCACAGCCTTCCATAGGAAATATGGATCAAGAAAAGCAGTTATTATCTGAGAAAACTCAGAATTGAGGAAATTGTTGAATGTTTATGCTTTCAATTCGGTCGGAAATTCCTGGTGTTTTGCGGATGTTCCTTTCGCACGCCATGTAGATACAGCGGGAATATCAGCTTTGAAGCGCTGTTCCTCAGTGCCATAGGCTCTCGGGGTGAGCTTAATCAAGGTGTGGAGAGGAACTTCCATCCAGGGGCTCTGTTCCTGAGGAGTATTGAGGAAATAAGCATATATGCAACGTAGCACTGCCTGATGTGTGACAATCATGACATTTTCACTGCGCTCCAATTCCATGATAATGGGTTCCAGACGGATGACAACATCGCGATAAGATTCGCCGCCACGATAGCGGTAGTTGTATTTATCTTCATCACGCGCTGCAAAATCTTCTGGATACTGGTCTGCTATCTGCTCGTAAGTGAGTCCATCACATACTCCAGAATCAAGCTCATCAAGTGCCTTCCACTCGAGCTTCTCATATCCAGTTTCAGCGGCAAGATGGCGGGCTGTTTGGATCGTGCGCTTGAGAGTCGAAGTCCAGATAACAATCTTGGTATTGGGTGGGACGCCGGACTTTTTTAAGAGACCAGGAAGAGCTCGTGCGTATGCTTCTCCACGCTCAGAAATGTTGGAGTCCCCACCAATCTTCCCAACTAAATTATATTCCGACTCCCCATGCTGATTTTAGTTAGCTAATGCACCTCATGAAAGCCATTTAATTAAGACACATACTCGAGAAAGCCAAATTGAGCGGGGCTTGATATGAAGGTTTTGGATGTAATAGACCAATCGACTTGATAGATAGTCTTTGATCTGGTTGATGATGACGGTGGAACCGACATTAATAAGCTTTACGTAGGTGTATTGTTTTTCATTATCATCGATCGTTTCATATACTTTCTCATAGTTGCGGATTCGATTGCGGAAATCCAGAGCAGCAAGTTCAGGGTCCTGCCCTTTGTAGTCTGGGGACGTAGTCTTGACTTCGAGAATGTTGTTCATGATCAAATCCTCATCGTCACATATTGACTCTACGAATAATGTCTCAATGTTTGCATCACGGCAGCATTCGTAAATCCAACGACGGCGTTCTTTTGTCGAATTTGTGGCATCAAGAATAGCCACGATACCTTTCCCGGACTGGAACCATTTGATCATATCGGTTACTGCGGCTTGGGCAGCTGCCCGCCTCATCTTCTCCCCTTCGGAATTACCGGGGTCGAAGAAAGTGGCAGTCGGCTGGGGTGTGTCTTGGCGGCGGTAAGTGCCCACATTGAATACTCGAGCCGGTATGCCAACCCAAGCAAGGTATCTCATCGCTATGTGACGAGCTTAGTTTGAGTCGTCGCATAGGATGCTATCCATATAAAGAAGCGAAAAGGGAGGTCACCTACCTTTTCCAGCAATGAGACTTTTGCCTCTGGCGGGCAGCCCAACCATAACAACACATATTTTCGAATCATCAGACTGTAATCTCGTGGTAAGCATTCGGGTAAGAATTAGCATGTTTTCATGCCAAGCTTTCAATCCAGTAACTCGGTGAAAGTCAAGGGGGAGCAGCACTCAGGCAAACTGATGAATTTTCAAACCAAAATTCTAAATGGAAATGGAAATGGAAGTAAAAGGAAGGGTGGAAAGGGGGAATTAGGATGAAGAAGCAGAAAATCTAGATAGGAAAATGTGGATGACAATCGAATGGATGAAGAGGCAAGGTTATAGATATTAAAATGGATAACTTACACTTGCAAAGTAGCTCTTATGGCCATGACCCTTTTGAAGAGTTGACATGGTGAACGATTGAGCTTACTCTCTTGATGAATGCAGTTGTAGAAGTAGGTAGGTAGCCTGGAGGAAAACCTCGGCCAGAACAACCCGACCGGTCAACCAAACAAAGACAAACGCGGACCCTTTGAGGGGAAGTGCAAGGGTGAAATTGGGTTGGGGATATCGAATTGAGGGGTAGGTTTTTATTTTTATTTTTCTCTTTCTCTTTCTTAATGATCTCCTCGGTCCGGTTTAGTGAGACAAGAATTTTCTGTTTTGAATTGTCTTTCCTGATACTCGAGGGGAGAGCAATAAGACAGATCCGGCTGTCTGACTGGTAGGTAATTTTGTTCGCCAGGGAAGAGGCTGCTATCACACGATCAATAATAGATCTGGTTGGATCCCGTTTAACCTAACAGTCGATGCGGTGAAGAAGTGGGAGAGCAACGCAGACGTCATACCGCGGGGCAATGATGACCCTCTAGCAAAGGCGTGGTAAAGGGAAGAAACAACAATAAGAAGCGTGGGAGGCAAAGCCCTTGAAATCTCAAATATGCTCTATAGTGGATTGAAGGGAAGGCAGTGAATAATAATTGACATTTGAGGTAATAATGTGATTCTCCTAGGAGTGAATGGAAAAAGCAACAATGCCTTTCAAACTCCACGTGATCCATACTACATTTTCGTCGGGTAAAGTCGCAGCCGTTCCCCAATGAGATTAAGCTCCCGTCCTGGGTTTTTATGGGGATCGAGTAATAAAAAAGAAATTTCCTCAGGCCCAGGCCTTCGGTTTGGTGTGATTACTAGAAGACCAGATAATAAAAAAGGAAAAAGAAAAAGAAAAAAAAGGGGATTGCGAATCTCGGGTATTATCGCAACTGTTGTACTTGGGGGTTTACCGATTGGTTATTTTCTTTGTCTATGCTTGATCAGATTTGGTACCTTAGAGCATATTTGGCGACGTGTGTAGTAGTAATTATCTTCTGGAAAACTACAACTTAAAGTAAATTAATGACAATCAGGGGTTAATACTTAGGGACCTAGGTAGTGAAATCCTGCTCTAAAAATTTGATAAATTATTATTGCTGGGGTAATGGTGATCACTGGAACTCCACAACTGAGTTATGGTGTGATTTTGCCACTGAGGCATTATTTATCCGAATTACTTGGTGCCTCAGGTATGAAGTATAGGACTATAGTCATATACAGTAGAAGTTTCCGACGGCCTGTACGCAGAGAACTCACTGACTCCCCCATACCCCGGGGGCACCCGGATTGCTCCAACTCACTCCCGCAAGTCACTAGGCCAACTCCTAAATCACATTTATCGTATGAATCATGTGGTGATATGGGAACGCTTCAAAGACTTGGTTGACTGTCCAAATCTATCTCTTTTCTGGGTGAATTGTATGGTTCTGGAATGTATGGTTTGGAATGGATTAATTGATATCCGAAATGTTTTCTAATATGTTATGTTTCAGGCATCAATAAAGTTACTGCCTGATTTCTTCCAAACCACTTCCAGTGGTGACACAGTACAAGCTGAAGTGAAGCTTACTTGTCATTTGGATTAAAGTCGGGTCCGTTTTAAATGTCGTCAAGATCGAATTAGTTTGATTGATCTATCGTGCGTTATTTGTTCTCTGAGGTAACTTTAATATTATGAGAATTGCATGAGATATTACACATTCTATATACTTTAGTTTTTACACGGTCTGATTAATGGATATCTATCAGCATAAGTCCCGTAATCAATCAAACCCTTGACTATCATTTGTTAACACCATCAATTTAAGTAATAATTCAAGTCCTTAAGCGGGGTCCCCAGAATTGTTCGGTTATTATTAGGTACCGGTGTCCGAGGATTATGTTTAGTCATCTTCAGCTGTTGTTCCCCATATCTCTTGTTTCTTTTTTTATCTTGCTATTGAACTTCTACAACATCTAATATTTCTACCCATCCCCCAGATCACTACACAAGGCAATATATTCCATGCAAAGCACTTTAACACCAGAATCGAGTTTGCCTGTTGGCGGAGGGCCCTTTTCTTGTGTAAAATGTAGTCGTTCCTATTCAAGGAAAGATCATCTGGCTAGACATCTCCGGTCTCATACATCTCAGCGCCCATATGCTTGCCCAGGATGTGGCAAGGGATTCGGGAGAAAGTTAGTAGCCGGGAACGATCCACCATGTATTTGATGACTGATCGTATTTAAGGGACCTACTCCGGCGCCATTACGCAATACACAACGGGCAACATTCAGCGGATAGATCGCCGGCTCGATTATCGCAGCACCTATCCTCTCGAAGGGTAGTCAAAGCATGTAGGGCATGTGCCGTAGCCAAAGTGAAGTGTCAAGATGAGAAGCCGTGCCGTCGGTGCCTGAAGCAAGGTATAACGTGTATAATGACCTTGGAGGGAGCTGCCCCAATCTCTTCTTCTGGCGAACACTTGCGGGGTTCGGTTGATTCTCGGGCTGCCTTTTCACCAGACTTCGATTTTGCAAAAGCAGGCGTATGTGATGCCTCTGGTCCGGCTACCGTGAGGACTGAAACTTTTCCAATAAGTTCCGAAAGTGAGCTAGAGGCGATCATGGACAATACGATGGTGGATACGGCCTGGTTTACAAGTGAATATCCTCTTGAAGCTCTTCAGTCAGTTGATGCAATGGAGACTTGCCAACTAAGTTTAGTACCGGCTCCGGATCATTGTCAAGGCGTTTCCCTAGCTGATGTATTTCTCGCGAACTTTGAGTTGGGAGGTGGCTGGGAGGAGCTGATAACAACAGGGCGAATACGACAAGCAAGCGAAGTGTTTAGAACGTCGATGTGGTATTCTGTTCGAAACCGGAGATGGGACAAGGAAAGTTTTATTGGTCACGAATTGAGTCTACCGCCAGCTGATGAAGAACCTGGCTCTGGCTTTCGCGAGATCTGCTCATCCGCCCCTCAATACTTCAATAAATCCACACGAGATGGTTTACTGACTACTCTCATTATATTCGCCCGTAACCAGTCAACGGAATGTCTACAGGCTATCAGTACCACATTTCCATCTCCTGGCGTATTGAATAACCTAGTGCAGCTATTTTTGGAAAATCAGGACCGAAAGCTGGACTCCTGGATACATTCTGTAACCTTTGAGCCGAATGCACACAATATGGAACTCACGGCTATGATCCTGGCCGCTAGTGCATTTAATACATTATCTCCTGCATTGCGCAAGCTGGGTACCAATCTGCGCCGAATATTACGGCCACTCATTCTTGATAAGGTGCATTTACCTACTAAAAACTCATTTGCAATCGCTAACAGCCAACAGCTTGAAACGGAAGGTGAAGCAGAGTGTAAGCTGGAACTATACCAAGCATTTCTCCTCAGCCTTGAATTAGATCTTTGGCACGACGAGGATAACTGCCTTAATCGTGCTGGTAGACTTTCTAGTATTATCGCTACAGTGAGTTTCACCATGATAGCTTGAATGAAGTGTCTATGTTGGAGATAAGGTTAATATAAGCTTAGTTTGTGCGACAAGTTTCGGAATACAGACGTCTTGATCCAGCAAGACCTCCGCTCTCAACAGATAATGCGGCCGAGGTCAATGAGAAATGGGCTGCATGGGTAAGGGATGAAAGTCTCAAAAGGTAATTTTCTTGTTGATGAGATGAGATGAGATGTCTTTGTGCTAATTTTCACCTAAGACTGGTGACGCGATTTTGTGTCTATGATAACCAGCTGTCTATGACATTGGGAGTTAGATCTTCAATGGCATTTTCCGATTATCGCCTCCCCGCGCCACAGCAAAAGGAGCTCTGGTTAGCAAGGAGTCATACAGAATGGAGGAAAATATACCTCTCGCGTCGGCGAAGTGATGTGCCACGAGTTGTGGATTTATTTACTTCAATGCAAACAGCCTCACTTATCCCATGGCTACTGGACAGAGACCTAGCCATGAAAGTGAACTTTCATTTAATTGGAGGACTGATCACTGAATACCAACTTTCTACTCAATCTTCTCTAGGTATAAGCATGGCACGTGGAGAGGGACTCGACCCTAATGGTATGCACAACCGCAAACGGGAGCTGGAGCATGCTGTTAGGAGATTCGAACACATCTTCAACACAGACATTTGCGCATCCCATATTGGATCTTTTATAATATCATATATGTCAATGACACTCAATATCTCAATCAAGAACATCGAGATTCTGGTAGGAAAAGCAGGAGAACAGGAGTCACACGATGCATATCAAATTATGAAGGACTGGCCGGAAACAGCCGAAGCGCGAGAGGCTATCTGGCACGCGGGCCAAGTTCTCCGACTCCTCAAGCTACTCAATCGCTTGACTAGTTTCCAGATTATCATAGCGTATCATGCAGGATTGGTTCTTTTCGCCTACTCGATCCTTTCGTGTGTGAACGGCCGTCTCCCGGCTATTCAGAGCGATTCTATAATATGTCTCAACGACTCTTCACCGACTCACTTACCAGACTTCATCCGTTATGGCTCTTCTGAGCCAGTGCTTCGCAGCGATTTCCGAGGTACGGAGCGTGTTAACGTGCCTGTTCTTGCCACAAAAGAGGCAGTGGAGATTATAACAGAGGTTATATTAAACAGGTGTTGCAACTGCGAAGGATTGTCCCCAAGGTTAATAAATGGCCTAGTAACACTTTTGAAAGACCTTGCCTCTGCAATTCAGATTGTCGGGGGCGACACTCGTTGTGTGGCGAATGAGATTAGGTCTGTCTCAGGATAGGCTTTGCCCACTCTTCCCTGCACTCCAAATTTGTCTGGTTAGCACAATAGCTATGGATAATAATTAGCCAAGTGCTCCAGTCCTAGTGCTCTGCGCGGTCACGTTTTGATGAGGGCTAATTGCAGCAACATCCCATTCGGTACAACTGTTAGGCCTTCGACTACCTGCTGAGTTCATTTTAGAGCTCCAGGTCCATATAGATCCAACATTACTAGTCCGAATTCGCAAATTGACCCACGACTGGTTACTGGACCCCCCGCGTTCCCGCCTATGGTGAAATGAGTACCGGCGGGGGAGGAGCCGTTCTGGGGAGGGGCCGTTCTGGGGAAGAGGGGAATGGAATATGTAGAGCCGACAGCAAATTGCATTTTACGTTTAGTCAGGAGAAGGAAAGCTATGGCGGACTATATATCTAGCTTATGTTGACAGGTTGGCAGGTGTTCTGTGCATATTCCCAAGCTACCATTTGTCATAATTCTACTGTTGCCAATCACCGTCATGACGACCTACGCAGTATCTGAACAGCTAGCGGAGGGCAAGGAATACTCTAGCAAATGGACTGCTGCGCTCAGTGTGCCATGGGCAGCAAACCCTGGTCGCGTTGAGTCCGAACTTCAGGATTTACTTGTTTACGGCGAAATTCCGAAAGAGATTGATGGGACATTCTATCGCATCATGGCCGACCCATTCTATCCTCCCAGTCCTGAGAATAGCATTCCCATTGAAGGCGATGGACATGTTTCTGCCTTCCGTATCAATAACGGGCAAGTTGATATGAAGACAAGATACGTCGACACAGAGCGCCTGAAACTTGAACGACAGGCCAACAGACGATTGTTCGGACTCTATCGCAACCCGTTCACACACCATCCTTGTGTCCGAGCCGCTGTGGACTCCACAGCAAACACAAATATGGTCTACTGGGCGGGCCATCTTCTAGCATTGAAGGAGGTGGCTCTCCCTTACGAAGTCGATCCAAACACCCTAGGCACTATTACATACGATCCATTTGAGGGACAGGTTGCAGCCAAAACTTTCACGGCCCATCCCAAAGTTGACCCATTCACTGGCGAACTTGTAGTCTTTGGCTACGAGGCAAAGGGTCTGGCTACTCTAGATGTTGTGATATACGCCCTGAACGAGAATGGAGAGAAACAAGACGAGCAATGGATTAAAGCCCCATGGTGTGCCATGATCCACGACTGTGCTATCACTCCCAACTTCATTATTCTAGTTCTGTGGCCCTTTGAGGCTCACATGGAGCGAATGAAGGATGGAAAGCATCATTGGTCTTGGAATCCAGATCGGCCTGCGACCTTTATTGTCACGCCAAGACGACCCGGAAAGTACGTTCCGAAGGGGTGGAAAGAAGGTGAAAGTAGGGTGTATGAGTGGGATAACTGCATTGCACTCCATACCGCTGGGGCCTGGGAGGAAGACAATGAAGGCGTTCTCTATATGGAATCGTCGCGTGTCTTCGGCAACGAGTTGCCGTTCTTCGCGTCAGCGGAAGCGGCCATGCCCCCTCCGACAGGCAAGGCGGACTTCGTGCGCTGGAAGTTCGATCTAACTAAGCCCAGCGGCAGTCGGATTTCGGAGCCACAGATTATCCTCGACATGCCGTCGGAATTTCCAAGAATTGACGAGCGATTCATGACAAAGCCTTACACTCGCCTGTTTTTGGATGTGGTATTGGGTGCACCTGGGCCTGGGGTGATTCCTTCACTAAATGGCCTTGCCATGGTCAATACGGAGACGGGGGAGACGGTGCTGTTCAATCCAGGTGAAAACTGTCATGTGGAAGAGCCTGTTTTTATTCCTCGCCAGAAGGATGCTGCTGAGGGCGACGGCTGGGTCTTGGCTATGGTCGAAAGGAAATCAGTCAACCGTTCTGACCTAATTTTGTTGGATACACGGGACTTTAGTCGCCCACTGGCAATCATACAGCTACCCTACAGGATCAGAAGCCAAATCCACGGAAACTGGGTGCCTAGTGAGCAGTTGGGTGAGCGTCGTAGTCTGGTGAGGGAAACTGGTGTCGCCCAGGTTAGTGGGAGGGGAGCCTTAGAACCAGAATTTTAAGTAAATAAATCTTATGGATATATTTTATATATTCGGTACTATCTTGCCTACATCTGTTTGATACTGGTCAAATGAGAAGGAATACATTCCAGATATAAAATACGGTGTGTACCCAAGAATGAACAGGATAGCCTCTAGATTGATTTTCGCAAGCATGCAACAGAATAGCCTGAATAAATTGACACCCAAGTAATTATTTGTGTTCTTCTAGGTATACGAAATAAATACCTGAATGCCTGTTAGCCTTTTGGGGGGGTTGAAAGCACGGGACAGTTCATATATTTGCAAAAGCAAGCCACGATGTAAAGTATATCACACTCTATGGTTTAAATTTCTGTTTCAGTAAAGTAATTAGATAGGCCGAGAGATTCTATTCTACCGAGTTATGCAACCAGGTAACTCATAGGGCCCGTTGGTTAATTCTAACTACATAACCCGCCCCTTTTCCATAATACTTTTCAGGGCTTTTAACCCCCGCCGGGAACTGCCCCCCTCCCTTCTCTTCCCCCTCCCCCCACCTTACCGTGCAGTGCAGCACCACCGACAACAATGCAATAATGGGTAAGGAGCGTTACCCCGGATTCACCTCGCCAAACTGGCATTAGCCTGTGAGAGGGAACCGATAGTGCTGTCTAAAACGTAAGCAGAACCCCGAAACCGAAGACATATAAAAGGACGGTACATCAGACTTAAGCAATTCCTGAACATTGACTGCTCTATACCTTTATCCTGACGAGGGTGAGTTAATAATTACTTTTACAATGAACCAGGAACGAGCCCTGCCTCCGAACGTCTCTGCGTCGACGCTGGAGGCCTTCTTCGATACTGTCTCCGCTAGAATTGGAGCGCCAAATGTGTCCCGAGACCATACGTCTGGTGCTTCCAGGGGACCACATGGGCAGTACAGTTATGTGGATCCTTTCCCTCTCGCTCAGGACCATACCCCTAGCGGTGCCGTCAGGCCAGAAACCGTGGAAGAAGTCCAGTTTGTAGTCAAGACTGCCAACCAATTTCGTGTGCCACTGTGGACAGTATCACGAGGGAAGAATCTCGGGTATGAGCTCCATGACGAAGTGAGCGGTGGAATACAAAACTGATAATTTTTATTTTTCTTTCGCAGATATGGGGGGTCCTCGCCCGTCGTCCGGGGAAGTGTTGTGCTTGATCTGCACCGCATGAAGAAGATCATCGAAATCAATGAAGAATACGCCTACGCAATTGTTGAACCGGGAGTGACATTTTTTGACCTTTACGAAGCTGTCAAAAAAAGAGGACTTAAACTTTGGCCATCGGCCCCGTCTTTAGGATGGGGTTCAGTTTTGGGCAACGCACTCGATCGCGGGTTTGGTTATACTCCTGAGGGAGAGCATTCACAAATGCAATGCGGCATGGAAGTCGTCTTGCCAAGTGGGGAGCTTATTAGAACCGGTATGGGTGCAATGGAAGGCAATAAATGTTTCGCTCTCTTTAAAGGGTTTGTCATTCCGACCCGAGTGTCATATTCCCGGATCCTGAGTATCTTAGTGGTCACTGGGCTAATTCTTCAATAGTGGTCTTGGTCCTAGTGTAGACGGGCTATTTTTCCAATCCAACTTAGGTATATCCGAATCCCTCATATCAACTGGCCATTTCAGTGCTGACCAGGCGTGATTAGGCGTGGTGACCAAGATCGGTATCCACTGTACCCCAGCTCCTGAGGCTTTCATCAAGTGCGAAGTTACTGTCCCGCGGGAAGAAGATCTCGCACCGTTAGTTGGCATCTCGACCGACCTGCTTCGTCGCCGAATCTTGAGCAATTCCCCAAGCCTTAGTAATATTGTATGCCTAGTTATGGAAGCCGCTAACGACCCTGTGGTCAGCTCCAAAATTGCTCCGTTCATTGGCACAGCTGCAATCCCCGACAAAATCCTGCGAGAGATACAAGCTGCAAAAGAATGGCCTTGGTGGAGAAACCTATTTTCGCTATATGGCCCCCAAGAATTAGTGGAATCTCAGCTATCAGTCGTAAAGCGAGCCTTTGAAGCGATTCCAGGAGCTAAAATCACCACACAGATGCACACCAGTGCCCCAGGGCAGACCCTGAATGCTGAGGTCATCGGTGATGCGCCTGAAGTCCTACCCCAAACAGGACGGCCTACTTTGTTTTCCTTGAATTTACTCCACTTTCGAGGTAAAAATGCTGGCCATGTTGCCTTTGCACCTGTGATCCCACCCTCGGGACGAGAGATGTACGATTGGTATCTGCAGGCGAAGCAACTGACAATGGATGCTGGATTTGATTTCGTTGCCGATTTCCATCTCTTTGCAAGATACACGATCCCAATTGATCTCGTCATGTTTAAGACTTCCGAACAGGGACGGATGCGAAATCTCCTCAAAGACCTGACTGAGATGACCGTCAAACTTGGCTTTTCAGAGTACCGTACCCATGTCAGTTTCATGGATGAGGTTGCATCCCATCATAATTTCAATAACGGGGCAATGGCTAGGCTGATTTCAGCTTTCAAGGACCTGTTGGACCCAAATGGCATTGTCTCTCCAGGTAAATCGGGTGTGTGGAATTCAAGCAAATTATTGAAATTGTGAACTGTATCCCATAGGTCTACTACCTACCTCAAACTTGCGCTGGGCCCAACTTTGAGCATAGTTTAACTAGTGAACTCTTGTCTTATCGGTTTAACTGTCTCTCAAGCTGTACCTAGATAAGGCTAGTCTTTAGCTTCTGTATACTGATTGTCGGTGTAAGATGGAATCAATTTTTTTTTTTTTTCTTCCTTCATACACATTGTTTCTTTTGCTTTTTATAGCAAGCATCGTAAAGGGCCTAGGGAACAACCAACACTACTAGCTCACGGTCCAGACGCTTGCCTATCCAGCATTACAACTTTATACCACGTTAATGTTTATTCAAATCAACAGTGTTGCTGGGCGTCACAGGTCTGCTTGGACTGCTTTAAGTTGACTCAGTGGCTCTACACTTTACCTGATCATTAACAAGAGTTCCCTAACTAAAGAGGGTCGAACCCCATAGAAACAAGGAAAGGTCTGTTAGCTGATTGAATTATATAAAACAGGATGATTAATTTGTAGTCTAAACCCTGCAAGTTTTCCTTCCCTGATACCCGATGAGGACTAAGATGATCGGTTTATTATCCTATTGCTCGTCGGCGTTGAGAATAGCTGCCTAACCAGGGATCTTTCCTTAGCAGGGATCAGCGACAATCTGACGGGAACAAAAAGTCTATCCTCGTATGAATGGATGGCAAACCATTCGAAGATCTGTTGTCATGCAGTTGAACGGAGTGTATCAGCTGTAGACAGTTCGGCGATAAGCCTGCCCTCTCTATGAATAATAATTGACTTCCATGGCTCCAAGTAGTGCGTGCAGTTACAACAATTACTCTAGTAGTAAGTAGCAGCTATTAATAACGAAGAATTTGAAGACATGGATCGTGATTGAACCTCTCAACCTTTCCTGTGCTCTAATTTATTGTTATTATTATTTATGCCGCCTATATTTCCCGTCTACCTCCTGGGTCCCATCAAATTTAAGAACTTTTTCATACATAGTTTCAATACATGACCATGAAGCCGACATCACGCGCTTTTCCTGGCATTGATATCGTGTAAAATCTAATCTCACCACACGGTTTTAAAAGAAAAGAAAACTGCTAGAAACTGGAATATTAATTCATAGATATGTCGTTGAGAGCGTGTTTCGATATAGCGGAAGAGCGTCATTCGTCTTTGAACGTAAGTGAACATCAATGCCATGCCTTTTTTTTGGGGGTTCATTTCGGGGCCGTCAAACTTCGCTTGGTAATGGTATATATCCTAGCAGTCAACAAAAGATTATGAAATGCGAATGAAAACGCTCTATGCATCAACAGTGGCTTCCTGTTCAGCGTTTGGGGTTGCATTTCCTCGAGAATTGGACCACCGGGCCTTTTTCTCCTCAGAGTTCAATGTCTCGCCCCGGGCCCTCTGTACGCGAATGGGCGCTCCCCAAGGACCCTCCTGTCCATTCAGAGTTGTCATTGCAGTTTGAGCTTCTTCCACGCTACTGAAGTCAACGAAGAGGTAATAATGGTCACCGGGCTCGAATCTCTTGGCTGGGTGAGGAGTGAATAGCTTGCTGACATTTTCACTATAGATGAAAGAGGTTAGATAAAAAAAAAAAGTCAAATACCAAGGGAAAAAGTGCGGTATCTTACACATTGTACTCCTTGAAGAAGCCGGTAATGTCGCTAGTTATAGCCTCTTGGTCAGTCATTCGAGGAAGCCCGCCAACATAAACGCGACGACTTGAGTCGGTGTTGTTGGAGCGGGTAGTGGTGGAAGAGGGAGATTGGCCATTTTCATCACGGCGCCATCGGTCGGCACTGAAGGGGGAATTTCGGTTAACGCGAGGCGAGCCATCAGTTCGAGGTTGTTGTTGTTGCTGTTGCTGTTGCTGTTGCTGCTGAGCTCGCTCACTGGAAGACTTGACTACACCAGGTTTGATTTTGACAGGACGGCCAAGCATATCCTGGCCATCCAACTCATTCATGGCTTGCTCAGCTAGCTCCTTGGTTTCGAGATCGACAAAGCAATACGAAGGATTACGACCAGTGAAAGGATCTATAGCGATATCGATCCGTTCGCTACCAAAGTAGACTTAGTCCGAGTCCCGTTGCTTGCTTATCTGTTTATCCTTGGAAGGGGGAGAAGAGATCCATACATTGCGAAGTTGGCAGCGGTGAAAAGAGCCTGGACGTCTTCCGACTTTGCTGTGTAGGGCATATTGCCGACATAGAGTCGTCGTCCCTCGGAAATGGCTTGAGGCACATGGGGGCTTGGCTTGCTGAACGCCTGCCTTGAGGTATTCGTCTTAGGGCCTGGGGATCCGGGGCTTTGTGTATTGGGACTTTCTTCACTCTTCACGCGCCAGTTGGGCGAGTGGAAAGCGCGGCCTGTCGTTCTAACTCCATTTTGGTTGAAAGCTTTTTGAGGGGCTAGGGAAGCTATTAGTAGTGCAAAAAACAAAAATTATATCTCTGCTTTTTTTTTTTTCATTTTGGATTCAGAGCTACCCAAAGGTATTTCTCCTACACACTTTGTTGCTGTGGAGCGGGACTCTCAGGAGCGTCGACCATTTTGTCGGATCTGTATATATTTTAATAAGATGGAGAGGCGTAAAGAGAGTGCGTGTATTGGTCTGTACGGACGAGCCGTTAGCACTACTATTATATTGCAAATTCCATGTAGGTATTATTATCCCATCAGACGCGAAAGGCGAAGAATGGGGTAGTAGTACCTTGAGAGGGTCTTTTTCTTTTTTTTTTTTTTTTTTTTTGTTTCCCCGTACCTTTGGAATCAACCACAATCGGGCTATATTGTAGCAATTTAATGGGTAGATGAGTAGATCAGATACTTTTCTAGGCCATAAAAGTGTAGAAAGGATAAATTGGCGCTTTGAAAGGTGATAAACACTCGAAACTCGCGCTGATGGACAAAGCCTCTGTTGAAAAAAATGCAGAATTACTTTTTTTGGGCGGTGCAAAACGAGCAAACAGAGCAAAAACAATCAAACAAATGCATCAATTCCCGCAATTCTCCAAAATCTTAACTCTAATTGGGTATCTTAGCGAATCACTAACCAGGATTGGTTTAGTGAAAGTACCACTTGGATCATTCTGACCCATTATATATGGAAACTTTTTTTTTCTCCCAGCTGCTTCCTTTTTCTCCTTTGTATTGTTTTTCTTTTTGTTATATTTTACTTTGTCCCAGGGGTAAACAATACTTTATATTCTATCTCTCAGCTTAGGCATCCTGTCAATGTTTTGTCTACTGGGTTTTTATCAGCGTCAACTTTGTTATTATTTTTGTTCTTAAAACAAGGTTGTTTACAGCTGTCACACAAAAGGTAAGCGAAGAATTCTCTTTTTCCCATGTCATTCTCCCTTATCACTTCCAATGATGAAGCAAGATTTCACACAGACCTGTTCTGAGATCTTAAACCATGCGGATCAACAATCGTTCCAACTGCTGTCTGACGAAGTGTTTCAACTCTCTTGTGTTGATATGATATTCACTGGTGACATTTTTATGCTGACATGAGACTTTTGAAGATAGATCAAATCCTCTCACTTCAAATCAAATTACATGCCTGACCATAGCTTCAAATAGGTAGAGCAAAATAAATGCAGTCGTTAAAACCTTCAAAATTATATCCATGAATAGTCATGTGTAGTTCCAAACCAAGGAATACTTCATTCCATTCCATATAGAAAAGTCTCCGGGGTATATATGCATATTGAGGAGAAAAATTTTTTCTTCTTCCTGTATGATGTGTGCAGGATGGTACATGTGATGTACTGTGTATATGCTCAAGAACGATAGGCCACTGGTCGGCCTTAAACAGTGTTAAACCCAACGTCAGCTAAATTGACTGACGAATCATCTTGTTCATATAGAATTTCCGGCTGCACAGCCTGCCGTAAGACATAGCGCTTGAAGAAGTAAGGGATTTGACGAAGTCCATAAGCAGCATGGAAGCGTGTTGAAACCGAGAACACCTGGTCTAGCTCCTCAAGCGTCTTGTTTTTGGTTTCCGGCATAAACATGAGAATCAACCACCAGCCAACAATGCACCAACCCGCATACCAACTAAAAGCTCCCTGGGGGGTGAATTTTGTGCGAATAGACGGCCAGGTGATGGCTAGAACGAAGTTGAAAAGCCAGGTTGTCGCTGTGGCCAAAGCCATACCATATGAACGTACATAAAGAGGGTATGCCTCCGCTGAATAGGTAAAGGGGACAGGGCCTTCACCTACCGAGTAAAAAATTCCGAATAAATAGGTCCCCAGAGCGGTACATCCTAGACGGGCATTTCCTGTATCATCAGGTATCCAGAAACTGAAACCAGTAAAAAACATCGCAAGCGCCATTAATGGGAATGTAGAGAGTAAAAGGTTTCGACGCCCAAAAGTATCAATCGTGTAAACAGCAGGGATAGCAAAAAGCCAATTTATCAACCCCCATCCGAGCGAGGCTGTCAATGCGACTCGTTGGTTTGATTCTGACAGCACTTCTCGCTGGTCTGCTGTTCCGAGAAATATTTCTGACGAGTAGTAGGCAAGGACGTTGACACCACAGAACTGGAAAGGTCCGTTAGCGATGTCTGTCATTAAATCAAATATCGAGATTGATTTCGTTCGTCCAACTTACTTGCTGCATGAACATGACAATCTCCGACGCAACCATAGCCCGGCGGTTGCGAGGAACATTGATCATTTCTCTAAATATATTTTGACCGAGCTTCATTGAGCTCTCAGCTTCTAGTAATGTGTGCATATAATATAGGTCGCGGGCGGCTTGGATCTTGTGAAAGCGCAAGCTGCACATTGATCGATATGCCTGGTCGTAGCGTTTTCGTGACATATACCAGCGAGGAGATTCTGGACAGGTGAACACAAAGCAGCAGACAATAATCGCAGGAAACATTGCTGATGCCATCATGAGGCGCCAATTAAGACCAATAATCCCCGATTGATCGGTCACTCTGTAGAACGCAAGATCTGCGGCATAACCAAACATAATTCCGAATGCTGTCCACATCTGCCATTGCATTACAAGTGCTCCTCGCACACCGGGGGGTGCTGTTTCGGCAGCATAAACAGGCACAGTAGCAGACTTAGGACCGATTCCAAACCCTAATGCGAACCGGGCAATGAACATATGCCACCATGTATTGACAAACCCTTGCCAGAGACAGGCGATCGCGGAGAAAATGCAAGTAATAAATATAGTACCTCGTCTACCAAACCAGGAGTTAAAGGGAACCGTCAGCCACGAACCGGCAACAGCACAGCACAAATATGGGGCAGAGTTCACAAGCCCGGATATCCAGTTGTCATAATCTTTGCTATCGTCTGCGATACCAAATTGGTGTTTATAGAAAATTTGCGCACCGTTGACGACTGTTTCGTCTAAACGAGCAGATCAAACAAGTTAACTATGTAGTGTGTCTAGCGAGAAAGGCAACTTACCCATTCCTTGGACCGCAGCAGATAACGAACACAGAATTATGACTAAATACATAGTCCAGGGCTGTGACCACCGATGTTCGTGCTCATTGCGCAAAATGTCCAGTTCTTGTGTGGTTAAGCCAGGGACAGACTCAAAGCGTTCTGGCACTTGAGCCAACATAGCACCGATTGCGAAAGCACGAATATCCTCCTTGTCGCCTATCTGGTTCGTGACTGCGAAGTTAATGCCCTGTCTTCGCAACTCTTCTTGGGAATATCCAGCGAGTGGGTTGGCAAGTTTTGCATTCATGTTACGCCGGGCACGCTCTGCAGCAGTTCCTAGGATACGCCGGGGTACGAACGTGTCTTTCTGATCTGCCGCATATTCGATATTCTCCGTATGTTGTTCGTTAATATGGTCCTCAAAGGGCCCCGTCGCACCTTTTGTTTGCATTCTTTTGAGCGTTGAGAAATGCCCCCTGGGTTTTGAAGTATAGGGTCGATCCGCAAGGCTTTTTGGGCAAGCTAGATTAAAGAAAGAGCACCTGTGGCGGACATGGGTAGAAAGCTGAAGCAAATAAATATAGAAGATACCTGTAGAGCTATTCTAAAGAGACAAGCAAGTGAAGAGTAACAAAAGCGAGAAAGAAAAATAAATAAATAAAAGGTAAAATAAGATAGAGTAAATAGGTGAGACGAAGTTCCACTAATGGTCAAGACAAAAAACTTCCGCAACAGTCTGATGGCACGACCAAGGATCCAAGTAGGACTTTGGTTTAGCCGGACGCAAAAAGATAGACCAACCACGCAGTACTTGATATTATAAGGTTTTCTGATGAGCGAAATAAATGAGGGAAATAGAGAAAAAGATGGAAATTGAAAAGTTACCTGGGATCAAGCTGAATTAGTACGTATGACGGGTTATGCAGGCTGTTGCGGGAGTTTCCCAGGTGGGACGGATGGCACGAGAGGGGATATCTGGTTCTGATAGAAATCGAGAGACACCATTTGCCCGTGAATTACTTCTTCCCCGACCTGTTCTCTTGTGACCATCCAAGGGTATTGATTGGAGGATAGTTGATGAAATGACGGCATTGCTTCGTCCATCATGCAGTCAAAGAGGCAGTGAGACTCGTATTTCGTCCAATTAACGTTATGTTGAGCCTGGGTGGTGGCTTAGAAGGCTAGTACTAGCGTTTGGGGCCATAGCCTTAAGCTAGAGAAATTTGTCCGGGGCAACTGGCTCTTCAAGAAACCATCAATCATCAATGCCGGGTTCAGAGGGACGAAGAGGAAGAGATAAATTAGACAAAACCTTGTATGATGGTAGTAAGAAAAGAGTAGGGAGATGATGGAGAAGGAAAAAAGTTACTAGGAATTCTAGTCCCGACTGGAGGAAGATGTCGAAAGAATTTTAAGGCTGAACAAAAGCAGTTGAACAAATCATTGTATTCCGCGTGTTTACCTAGGTAGGTATCTTTTTCGATCACCAGTAAGCATATTACTGTCCCAATTAAACAGATTTTAATTCCCCCGTCTGCCCTGTATTGTTGTTGTGTACCCCAGCAGGTACCTTAGGCCTCTTGGTCATCAGCCGCATTGTCGAAGAGGTAATTTATCGATTTCGATCGCAAAACTCGTCCAACTTGGAGTACTTGAGTAATAATTAACCATCCCGCGAGTCTTATTTTGTCTCAGATATCTGGCGACTCAGCTCTTCCCAAATACGACCCTATTCCTCCACTATCCATCCCGGTTCCACCGCATCACTTGTTGCCTCATTTTCATCTAGGAATCTGGTCAAGTCACATGCCCCTCTTGCCCGAGTACTTGGTAGGTACCTCTGACACACTTTAGTATTGCTCATTAGGAATGTGATCCCTCTAATCCCTGTAGACACAAGTTATTGGTTTGCTTAGGTACCTGTATGGATCTTTTTGTCAATACGTAATATACAGATAAAGCTCTGAGGAAGGAAGTGCAGTATAGATGGGCTAAATTGTTCCTGGACGTTGAAATTTCCTATAAATGGCTTTTGGCTCATCTCTTTCGCGCGCGCGTGTGTGTGTGCCCTGATACCAGAAAAAACTTTTTGGATTTTTTTCCCTATCAGAATGTCCTATTAAATGAAAAGAGCGTGTTGATGATAGTAGTAGTCGGGTGATAGGAATCGTCCTCAAGCAAAAGGAAAACAATTGAGAGCATCTTTTTCGCGAGTCTGGAATTTCATCAAAAAAGCATTTTGAGTATATCTCACTTCAAATCCAATCCAATATTTTCAACCCTCTAATTTTTGCCATATTTCCTCATTCTGCCTCTGTCTCACAAGCGTCTTTGTCATTCTCTAGCTCACAGTGTATCAACTCTTGGATAATTTTACCGCATTCAAATCATCGATTTGGCCTTATGTCATGGTCGCTACCCAATTTCAAGTAGGCTGAGTAGATAGATATTACCATATTGTGTGAAAATTGAGGCTGAAAAGGCCGTTGGTGGTATAATGGGCACAGGGCGCGGGAGGGAAAAAAAAAAAAAAAAACAGGGAGTAAACATCGTCGATACACTCAGCCGGTTATCAAATGCATGAAGAATTCGGATGGGGCTGCTGGCGGATGCAGCTAAGATTCTTTTCCTTTTCCCTCCCTTTCTTTTTCAGTTCGTTGAGTAGGTGTCATGATTAATTCAAGTACCAGCAGCTAGATAGGTACTACCATTACCTACAGGTAGGTAATAGTTACCTCCTCGGTGGGGGATGGAACCTGGTCCAGGAGGAGTTAATGAATCCGCTTTATTTTCCTCATTCCACCGATCGTAACTTCTAGAATTAATATTGACACGAGAATAAGAACAATAAGATAGCTGACATGACATCATGATTGATAGAAACCCCCCAGATCCTCCGTCGCTTATCAATGACGATGCGGGGAAGAGAACCGTCGGATGAGGAGGATGCGGACCGCGCACGTCGGAAGGCGTTCCGCGCACTCTCGGATATCAATTTCCTATTGGAAGAAAGTGAGGTAGGAAACTAGCTAAGGCATTTTCAAGAATGGATAGAGAGCCTCAGAGGGAAAAAAGAGCCCGTGCTTTCCGATTATCGATATGAGGGAGCCTTATCGAGGGGCTTTTGGTTGCGTTTGGGTCTCTATTCATGGCTTACGATAACGTGTAGAAAACAAGATTGCATTGCATGTCGGGTACCTGCTTGTATACAACCCAAACTGTCTCAAGTTACTCTTCGGTGGGAGAAGCCAATTGAGAGCATTTGCAATTGTTATGCTTGAATTGAGAAAGAGCAAGCACTTCTAATAGACGTACACCTTAATATGACCTCCCCATTACTCTCTCCTGTTCCAGGTCGCGGTACCCGCAGTCCTGGAGTGAATTCCCCACGTCTAGACTCCACATCCACCCACCACCGTCGGAACTGGAGCTATACTCTAGCTCCCTCTAAACATCACCAAGGTGTGCTCCTAGCGATGGTGGAGAAGGTGAAGATTCCCATTTTCAATTCGGGAATGCGGCACAATTCTTAACCCGCGACTGTGTGACATGCCTATAAGAGGCGTTTATGCCTCCCCTCAATGTCCATTCTTTCTTCTTTCTCCCATTGACATCCAAATACACCTCCTCCTTTTCTCTTTGCCCCTTCTATTCACATTATATTTTCACGGCTACAGTCACTCTCCCCTTTGACACAATGCTTGGAAAAATCGCTCTTGAGGAGGCTTTTGCTCTGCCTCGTTTCGAGGAGAAGACCCGCTGGTGGGCTGGCCTCTTTTCCACCGACCCTGAAACCCATGTCAAGGAAATCACAGACATCAACAAAATTCGAGTAGACTTTGCCGATAAGCACGGTGTGGGCTACCAAATTCTCTCCTACACAGCTCCTGGTGTTCAGGATATCTGGGATCCCGTTGAGGCTCAAGCCCTCGCCGTTGAGATCAACGATTACATCGCAGAGCAGATCAAAGACAAGCCTGACCGATATGGTGCTTTTGCGTATGTACCCCTTTCCACTTGGCCGTTTGTTTATTTGGTTTTCATGACTGCAAGAACTCAAAAGCTAACGGGTAGATAATCGGATATAGGACCCTCTCCATGCACAACCCCGAAGAAGCTGCCGCAGAGCTCCGGCGTTGCGTCGAAAAGTACGGCTTCAAGGGCGCCCTCGTCAACGATACCCAGCGTGCCGGTGTTGATGGTGACGACATGATCTTCTACGATAACGCCTCCTGGGATATCTTCTGGCAGACTTGCACGGAGCTTGATGTACCCCTCTATCTTCATCCTCGCAACCCTACCGGTACAATATACGAGAAGCTCTGGGCAGACCGCAAGTGGCTTGTTGGCCCCCCTCTCTCCTTCGCGCAAGGTGTTTCCCTACATGTTCTCGGAATGGTCACCAACGGCATCTTTGACCGTCATCCCAAGCTCCAGATCATCATGGGCCACCTGGGTGAGCACGTCCCATTCGACATGTGGCGCATCAACCACTGGTTCGAGGATCGCAAGAAGCTGCTCGGTCTGGCAGAGACTTGCAAGAAGACCATCCGGGAGTACTTTGCTCAGAATATTTGGATCACTACTTCCGGTCATTTCTCTACCACCACCTTGAACTTCTGTATGGCCGAGGTCGGCTCCGATCGCATCCTTTTCTCTATTGATTATCCCTTTGAGACCTTTGGCGATGCCTGTGACTGGTTCGATAATGCCGAGTTGAACAACACCGATCGCCTGAAAATTGGAAGAGAGAACGCAAAGAAGCTCTTCAAGCTTGGAGCGTACAAAGATTGTAACGCCTAATTTTTGTCTTCTCTCTCTCACTCTCTCTTTCAAGTTCTTTTTTTGGGTTTAATATATAAAGGCATTTCTTGGGTGTATGAATTTAATGAAATTGGATATGATTTTTTTTTACTCAAAATGATTGAATATCTCTGCTTCAGGAGAAAGTGTTAGTTGAGGTGATATAGCTTTGTAGATTACATTGTGTAGTACGATAGGCAGTTTGATGGAAGGTAAGGGCAGAATCGCACATGATTTCGTGTCCGGCATCTCTTTCATTCAGAAGAGAAGGGAGTTTGTTCAAATTTCTCTCTACAGTGACAATCTTATCTTCTAACCATTTAGTCTTGATGTGTTTCCCCCCAATAGTTTGCCATATATGCATTTAGTTTGATCTTGGGCGCTAAACCCAACTAAAAGAGTTTCATACAATCATTAAAGCATATCTAGAACTGAAGCTACTACCCACACCCCAAGACAAAATTTACTCTAACCAATAGTCCACTTTCGTTGCACTACCTGAGCCTCCCCATCAATATGGACCTGTATCTCCTCCCTTGGGGCTCTCTGTATGACTTCAAAATATGCTAAGAACTCAAAGCGGTACACAGGGTCCTCTTCAGGGCTCCCGTTTTCTCCAAGAATCTCATTCGAATCAGCTGAAATCACGGCTGCTGGGCCTGGCGTTGCCAAAGATAGCTTAAACATGTCCCAGAAAAGCACATATAGCTGTCTGGGCCGGGTAGTTACCGGGCTCTCCATCGGAGAGCTTTCTCCTTCGCTCAAGTTTTCATTATGTCGTGAGATACGAAACACGACCACCATGTCACCCTCAAGCTTCACGCTCACCACAAACGTCCGTAGTTGCTCGGTCGTGCAGTCCGCTGGTAACACTATTGCGGGATACCCCACTTCAAACCCTCGGGTCGTGACTCGGCCAGGGGTCATATCATCGAACTTTGCGACGAGCCTTGCTGCGCCAGTTCTACCAAAACGCCTAATAGCCCATCGCCAGCCATCCTGCTGCATACGTGGTCCTGACAGGAAGAGCATTCCCTGAGGCAGATGTGTCTCCGAAGATAGCAAAGCATGCATCTGGTCCTCGAACGGTACCCCCTTGAGCAACGATTTGTCCCACCCTATCAGACTCGCGAAGCAGAGCATTTCATCTGACTCCTTACTCGTGCTTCGGTAGAGGGCAGCGCTGAAGGCCTCCATAATAGCGAAGCAGCGCTTTTGCACCGGATTAACAATTTCCGTCTGAGTGCGCGCCACTAGTCGCGGGTCTGTATCCGAAGATACATTCAGCCGCAGAAGCCGGAATCGCCAATGGAAATTATCTGCGTCAGTACTCGGCATCCCGTAAGTATTTCGGATATCCTCTAGGCGGGCCGTTGGGGTGGAGCTGCGGACAGCCCGCTCCTTGACAGCATCCTGGACATCGAAGAACCCATCCGCGAACCTGACGATTAGGCGAAGTGCCAAAACACCCTCGTTCAGTGTCCAGAGTCGGCGCATCCACGATGATAGGTGAATGCGCATGAATGTCTCAGTATATCCGCTAAGAGGGCACATCTGGAGTTCTCCTTCCAGCACAACGACACGGTACGCCCTCTCGTAAACCTCCTTCATAGATTTGATTGCTTTGGATCGTAGTTCGCGGTATTCTGGCGCGACTGGGATGCAAAGGGTATCCATCCAAAACCGTAACGAGGCGCCACGGGAAGGGTTAAACTTTGTCCAGAGAGTCCCGAACGCGAGACGATTCACTAGATCGCGTGTGCGCATGCCTGACGCTAGCTCATCTAAGAGCTCCCGTATCCGACGTACTTGACATTGTGGGAGATTGTTATCGGTCGGATTACCCAGCCCGTCGGACCAGACGTGCGAGAAGGCGATATAGTGCTTTCCAGTTCTATACGGCTCCACATCGATGGTGAAGTAGGGTTCTTCCTCAGTAATAACGATAGAAAGCAAGGGAACACCACCAGATTCAATGATTGAAGTAACTTTCTTGATGTCTGGACCCAGTGGCGGTTCACAGGAGCAGTCCATGGTGACATGCGCCGTGCGATAGGTCTTCTCATCCAACTGCCGTGCCAGGCAGAGCTCGCGCACGCACCGCGAGTGGTCCCGTGGTGGAAGCGACGGTGGCGTGGGCGGCCTTTCTAGTTGAGAGGCATAGAAGGCCGATGCCGATGTGAAGGTCTCTTCCACCACTGCGATCTCGCTAGGACACCATTTGCCATTCGCCTCCCGCATACGGGCAAGCGGAAAGTAGGCACAGGGAAACTGCAAGGAGCCGGGAGCCGCACTGAAGATGCCATTATGTAGGAGGGTGGAGAAACCCCAGGCAAGACGTTGGCTTAGCGCTCGTACAGAGAGGTCAACCTCTGGGGGAAGAGGCCATTCGGCTTTAAACGTAGATCGCGTGTCATTCGCACAAGTCGCCATTCGACAAAATTTCGAAACCATGGTGAGACTGGCTTCGATTCGCAAACCAGCATTCCGGGCGGTCTCCATGTCACCGCTCTGGATGGTACTGTTGATATAATTAGAGAGCTGGAGCATGTGTTCGTCTAGATGTGCGATAGTAGTGATCCCATGAGCAGCGCTGGGGTGCGGTTGAACATAGTGGCTTTGCTCTCCATAGCCGATGTAGTTGAAGACCTCCCAGAGGACACCAAAGTAAAGCCAGTTCTGAAGAAATGCAGCAGTAGGCTCGGGCGGATGCTGGGAGAAATCTCCTGCGAAGAGCTTGGTTTCATCCCACCCTTGGCGTGCTGGGTAGGTGTTGAACTCTAGCTGGTCGTAAGGGTGCTCGCTGAGACAGGGAACTTCCAGAGGGGGATAGGGAGAGTTTGGGACGCTTTCAACATGGTCCATTGCAAGCCGCAATGACACAAACGGTATTTGTTTGAAGGGGTTGGAGAGATTGGAGGGAAGTGGGGGGGAATGGAGAAGAAATGAAGTGCTGAAAGTTATAATAATAATGGAGGGCGCTAAGAGGAGGGGAAAGGATTCCTTAGTTACGGCCCCCTTTGCACAATACAAAGCTCTTCCACATAATCCCTAGGTCTGTCCAAATCATAATAAATGCACTTTGAATTTAGCTGCTTGAATGTAGGCCGTTCTTTTCTTTTCATTTTTTTTTTTTTTTCCTCCTTTCCTGAAAGTGGGTTGACATGGGCAAGCAGAAATTTTACTTAGTAGCATCACATACACCAAGGAGATAAAAGATCAGTTGGAATCAAGAAAATGTACTCACTACTTGGGAGCAGAAATTGCTCCAGCCATAGCAAGCTCGAATAATTTCCAATATACAGAATGACCCCAAACAATATTCTCAGCTCAATCAAAGTCAACAGACCTAGTCCCCATCAGTAAAGATGCCATGGGTCTCTCCATTCCATCCAATTTTTCCTTCGAGTTCGATGAATGATCGCTATCACCGAGTGATAAGATCGTGTGGGAACCTACTAGTTATACCTTACCTTTGCTACTGCTCCCCCATTTATCTAAGTAATTTCCACTTGTAAATCTTCCCAAGCGCTTTTGTCTGAAGCACGTAAGCCTGGGCTATTGCTAGTTTTATTTCTCCTTCGGGTGTCCACCTTCTTTCCAGCGTAGGTAGTCCTGAAATATTCAACTATCTTACTTGACCGAGAATTTCATATTATCCTGGAGCTGAATTTACTCGCGAATTACCTAGATAACTTGTTGAGTACATACATAAACTAGACGATAGAATACCCATTTCATGTCTGTCCTCTCCACTACCAAACCCAAGGCTAAGACTGCCGACCATACATTGTAAGCAATCCCAGGACCAGTGGGGAATGCCAAAGGAGGTAAGGACATTGCATCTAGGAAGTTCCTTTTGCCCATGCACTCAGTACCAACTGATTCCTTCATTTATCCATATTCTGATGGTATTGAGAAGTATATTTGGCAGCGTTAGGACAACCAGGGTCGTGTGCCTTGTAAGCGTGATGGATGGCGTTGGCAAGGATATCAACACTATTAATAACAAAACAAAAAAAAAGTCAAGCATTAGCTATGATTACGTCTCAAAGTCGCTCCCTTAACTAGTTGGACTGCGTCACGTTCCTTCCGCTGCAACATAGCTTGTTGTCTCATAAGACAATCCTGCCAGATGCGAGGCGATTGCGACATCCGCATGAGGGTTGGGTGAACGAACCGATTTTTTATGTCGAGGGTGACGTCGACAATCTTGCCGTAGGCGACGAGCACTCTGCCAAAACTATCCCAAGTTTTAGTGATGAGTCTGCATAGTTCAACGCGTGCTGGAATAGTGCGCCCTTCACGATTGATTTGACGGTTGTAAATGGCAAGGAAATCAGCGTAAACAAATCCGTTGTACAGTTCCTGGAGAGCAGCCAAAATAGCTTTCTCAATGGGGCGGGGTATCTTCGAATTGCTACATATATGTTTATAGTTTCCAATCCCCCGATTTTGGAGGAAAGAAAGAACTGATTAGTGAGAGCGCGGCTAAGATGTGATTGGTGTTTTGGTGTTGGGGTGGGGTGTATTCGATAGAAGGATAAGGTAGATTGGTACTCAGGTAGGCTACATACCTCGTAATGACCTTTGACATCTGCTTAAATTTGACAGTAATGTGGGTGTTCTCTAATTTGTCGATCTCGTTGACAATATAGCGAACTCGGTGGCTGTTCTTCAGCTGCTCGTTGATAAAACCCTCAACGGAGGATGCGTATTTGTGCATGCGATCAGCCAGCAACTTTACCTCTTTGGTATCCTTTTTACACAGAAACTGCTCTGGATTGGAAGGGAAACGTTGAAATAAAATCTGTTCCATACGCAGGACAGTGTCTCTCATGTCTGTGAAACGCTTGCGGCCAGCATCTCCAAGGCATTCAGACTGGAGGACCTCATTGAAACGGCTCAGGATGGCTTGCTTGCGGGCTGCAGCGTTGCCAACCTCAGATCCAACTGGGGTAGGTGCATTCACGAGCCCAGAGGAGCCGGGAGAGTTGGAATGGTAACCAACAGGAGGCAGATTGCGAACTGGAAGCTTTCCAGCAGCGTTGCTTTGTGCAGGTTTGGAATCTGACAATTCGGACTGTTCCCGCGCCTCATCCTGGATAGGAAAGGTAAGGTCTCTAAGTGCGGGATCGATATTCGCCATAGAAGGGGACTTGGAGGGACCCGCTGCAGAAGAAGCTATATGCGGAGCCATTGTTGTGGCAAGACGAGCAATCTGAGAATCTACCTGCCCAGATCGAATCACCTCCTCGACAACCTTGGAGATGGCGTAATTGTAGGCTTCCTCGTGAGCTCTATTGACCACTGGGATGTTTCCCTCGCAGGACTCGTAGTAGTCTGGGAAAGGCTCGGTAGAAGGAGAAGGAGAAGTCTGAGTCCCAGGCGCGGCAATTGCACCCTTCTCAGGTTTCAGTGAATGATGGTTGTCTGAGGAGCCATTACCGCCCCCAGTTTGGTCACTGTTGTCCCCACTAGGAAACTTGTCGTATTCTGCATTATCTTTGTGAACTTCTTCCTTCTGCGTACATTTGGGGCCCTCCAGAGAAGTTTTGCACATGGCATCAACAAGCAGTTGTTCAATATCATCAGTAGCCTCTCCAGGCACCAGATGGTCTACCCTCATAGTGTCATCATTTTCCATTGAAACAGGATTGGACTTGGAATTGTAGAGCTTGTTTAGACTGTGCCTGTGGCAATCAGTGTTATCAGAGCCTTTCTTGTTGTGACGCACTGCTTTAAACGTAGTTGCAGTTTCCTCATGGACTTGGGGTGAATCGTTAGTTCCACCCATAGTGGTAAGGATCAATGATAACAAGAACAGGAAAGTATAGGAAAAAAAGGTAAAGAAAATGAGTAAATAAAGAAAGAGATTGAGGAATGATAGAAAAGAAAAAAAGAAGTTTAATATGAGTTTTGTTTAAAAGAAATAACTTGGAATTTAGGATTAGTAGAAGGAATCTTAGAGTATAAAAACCCTGTTCATCGCAGAATCTTTAAAGCATCTTTGGCGATATGGGGAAAGCGCAATTTTTATACCAGAAAGAAGAAGAGAAAAGAAGTGTGTACTAGATCTGCTATTCACTACAATCTATATTATCATAGATTATCACTGTTTAAAACTTTCTCAATCTAATAAAGTGAATAGTAGTTTACGCTTGACACGTGCCTATTTAGGTAGTGAATAAACCAGACCACAGGTTAGTTAATCAGATTAAAAAATTCTTTTATACAACCTTCTTAATACATTGGTTTTTCATTGCTTAAAGAATCAAAATTCCAGATGCATCTTCCAGTTGGAATAGTATCATATACAGCTTCCTGTTTCTCTTAATATGTAGGTCTCAGGGCGGATTGCAAAGACTGGTTGAGAGATATTGAACTTCATCCTATCTAAGAGGAAGAAGAAAAGAAGGATCCCTTTATTAAAATGAGGATAGGGGAGAAGCACAACATTAATTAGAGTCTTCATTTTTACAAAGCTCTATAGCAGTAATTAGGAGGCAAGTAAATTAGCTCATACCCGCTACCATGAACTTCCATACCACCCTTGAGGTCTCTGCTCGTTAGTATTCTCACTATAATGAGCCGATTATTACTATGTAGTGTTAAAATATGAGAGCCCATTCTTCCTGTACAATTTATTGATCTGATCGACAATCATGTTCATTGGAGGGGATGAGAAAAGCCGTGACAGACAGCTGGAATTGACTATCTAGGAGGTAGGTAGCTATCGGTAAGGGCATCAAACTTAAAAACTTCAGATTACCCAAAATAAATATAATAAATGCACCGCACCTGAATCGAGCAAAACGCTTATTGTAAAAGCGCTCAAATCTGATTTAAAAAAAAAAAATGCAGTCAGACCCTCCTTCAAAACACATCCAAATAGCAAGGCAGAATGGAGGAGAAAGAAACAAAACGTTTCCGCCCAAATATTCTACCTCTCGGAAAGCGATCGAAGTTAACGAGGGACAATGTCACTCTTCGCACATTGACTAATTGGCACGTCATTGACAAGGAGCGTGACAACTTAAAGTTGTGCGGATATACTTAATAGTTTTATCGAGGCCAAGCCCAGAATCAAGGACCTAGAAGGGAAACAGTGGCCGGAAGGGAAAGAATACAAAATTTATTCTGTTTTAGGCCGCTCGGAGGATGATGCGGTCGTCTCGGCTTCATCCTCGTCATCGCCAGGAAGGGGGACATCCATGACGCGCTCACCCACCTTCTCCAACGTTTTACGGCTCCAGGCACGAACACCTTTATAGACAGCCTATGATGTAGTTAGAGTAGTAGTTCGAGAAGACACATGTCCATCAAGGCAAAACGTACCCAAAGAAAAGTTCCAACACCAACTACGATCATGATCCAGCTCAGAGACGCGACTCGGTCTCTCCCACTATTCCTGCGCCCACCGACTGAGGTGCGAAAAGCGAACCAACGCGGCGACGCGGCAAACAAAACTTTAACAAATGACAAAAGGCCTAGGGACGCTACGCCTTTAACAAAGTGTTCAAACCAAGAAATCTGTTTGGCGGCGCTTGACACCCTATTAACTTCCCAATATTCAGAATAAGCGATGGTTTCCATCGGATCAACGTAGAGATTAATAATCGGGTCAGCAACGAAGCCAAGCATGAATACAGTCAAAATAAGAATGCTCAACGTTAAGAGCAACTGGGTCACCGTGCTACTAATCCAGCGCGCCCAAGTCAGACGCCCTAATTGGTATTGAAAACCACAGGTTGGACAGTTCCAATAGTTTCTCCTGCCATAGCCCGGGTCCGCATGTCGCCAAGTCTGCAGGCATCCCTCGTGAACATAACGAGACGACCCCTTACATTTGCAAGGCCGAAGAAGTCGCCCGAGCTCTGGGTCAGAAGACTCATAAACAACACGCGGTTCGCGCTGGAGAAAACCCGGGATATTTTCGGACGGAGGCACGAAGGTGGGGAGAACCGACTCCAGGCAAATACGGCAAGTGCGAGGAGGGTAATGTTTCTTAGGAGCTTCCGGTTGGGGAACGGCACCAGAGTCATCACCATCCTGGTGAATTCCTCCAGGGCTCGTCTGGCTTCCCTCACGGGTCATAGCGGCCGCTGGAGGAGAAGAGGATATAGGAGGTAGTTGACAGCTTGGCCTAACGCGCCTAAAGGAATTCAGGATAGTGCCAATAACATAGCATATATAGCATTCTTATTCTCCAATTGTTGGATGATGCCTGTGGAATCAATGACCGCAATCGCAGGGGAAGTTCCAGAGAGAAATACAGGGAGCATGCAGAGGGAAGAGAGAAAAGGTGGAAAAAAGTGGTGAGGTGGAGAGTAAGAGGGAAAACTAGCCGCTCGCGTATCGTCACCGCCCGAGGCGCGGCTTGGCGCCTAATCAACCCAAGCTTGTCTGCGTCAACATCCTGTCGCCTGCTTTGGACATGATTCTTAAAGGAAGCTTCACTTTGAACCCTCTACGCTATCATTCCATCCCGAATCTCCTTTATACATTTCTTTATTACACCCCAGACATATCTCAGAGCTTGTGGCAGTGAAAAGACGTCTCTATGGCTGACAGATATTCCTTCTCCCTGACCACCTTCTCCCCCAGGTAAGCGGAGCTTTAAGCAAGCAACAAGAGACGACTGGTGGGCATCGGCTGACTTTGATCTCCAGTGGGAAGCTTGTTCAGATTGGTAATTAGATCCATCGAGCGATTCCCCCGGCGTTTCTCTGTACTAATGAAGCTCAGAATATGCACTGAATGCGGTCAACCAGGGTGTAACTGCCCTCGGGATTAAAGGTACAGATACCACCACAGTTTGAACCAGAAACACAGCTTCAAAAAAGCAGCAACTAACTTACTTGACCCCTCTCCGTAATAATTCAGCAACAAATGGAATCGTCCTGGCTACTGAAAAGAAATCATCTTCTCCCCTGATCGACCCTCCCTCTCTCTCCAAAATCTCCCTTATCACGCCCGACATCGGTATGGTTTATGCTGGCATGGGTCCCGACTACCGTGTCCTTGTCGACAAAGCCCGAAAAGTTTCCCACACCGGCTACAAGCGCATCTACAATGAATACCCCCCGACTCGGATACTGGTACAAGATGTTGCCCGTGTTGTGCAAGAGGCTACCCAGTCCGGCGGTGTCCGACCGTACGGTGTGAGCTTGTTGATCGCAGGCTGGGACGAAGGTATAGAGCCCGAAGCAGAGGGATCCCAGAAGGAAGGAAGCGGGGACGAGTCGAAGAAATCTACTGGGAAGACAGGGGGGATCTTGAAGGGTGGCCCTAGCTTGTACCAAGTCGATCCCAGCGGCAGTTACTACCCATGGAAAGCGACGGCTATTGGCAAGCATGCTACAAGCGCGAAGACATTCCTTGAAAAGCGTTATACTGAGGGACTTGAGCTCGAAGATGCAATCCACATTGCTCTATTGACTCTAAAGGAGACTATTGAGGGTGAGATGAATGGAGATACAATAGAAATTGGTTTGTTCCCCCCCCACCTTCCCTCCCCCCCCTCTCTCTCTCTCGGTTCCTGTTCTACTTTGCTGCGAAATGGACAGCTGGCTAACAAGGTGCAGGTATCGTTGGACCTCCCGCCGATCATCTGCTCGGCTATGAAGGTGTTGAAGGATCTCGTGGACCTAGGTTTAGGAAGCTGACCAAAGAGGAGATTGAAGACTACCTGACTAGTCTATAATTGGTTTCCATATTATTTGATTACCCCATCTACCAGAGCCTTGTAGAGTAATAGACATCTACCAAGTCTTGAAACGAGGTTCATCCACGATATGATAGCGTTTCATTTTTCTTCCTCCCTGAATATCTGCCCTTCCTTTTCTACTTCTATTTATTTTCTTTTTCTCCGCCAGAGAAGGATATCAGAGGACACCCTGATGGTACGGTTAAAAGTATGGTTTGAAGCATCGGCTGCTCCTTACCTAGGTAGTAGTAAGGTGCGTAATTCTTGAAAAGAAGAGCTATAGTACCTTCCTAGAGTATTACAAAATGCATATGTCTTATCAATTATCCATTGATCTACTTCGTACTATCAACGACATACCATATAAAGAACATGGTGCCTCCTGCAGTATGAACTAGCCTACGATACCTTCTAGTTTCTATGGACGAAAAAACCAAGGACGGCTCCTTTCAATTCCCGAAAACAAAGGCAACCTCCTCACCGAGACAAGACCGGGGCGCCCAGAGAATAATAGATAGATACCAACTATACACAACCTCCCTCGCCAAGAAGTTTACATACCTTTACTGGCCCATTCCTCCCCGTTCCCCGTTGCTTGTGAGACCAAACAGACAAACCCACTTTAGGAGGTGTCGCCGACTCGTCATCGGATGCACTCATATTCGCTATGCTCAGAGGAAATCGGGTCATTGCATGTCTTGTTGTACAAGATTTTTTTTTTTTTTTCATCATGACTTCCTCCTAAGCCATAAACAATCATTGAATATCCCATGCAACACGACTTCTCGAATTTCCATTTCCTATCTAGTTTTCCCCTCCCCGCAGCAACAAAGTCCGGTTTGATGCAACTAAACATAGAAAAGTTCAATAGGGGGCAAAGAAAAGGGGGAAAAAAAATAGAGTGGAAGACAAGGGAGAGATCAAAGGGACAACACCACATTAGTTGGTTCGGGTTGGAGTGTTCTTGGCTACTTCTCAACAAAGAAGTCATTTACTCTCTGCCTCCATCCCTTCCCGGTCCCTACAACTTGAAAGACTGTTCTGGCGCTCACCGTCAGCTTCTTGAATTTAGAGCTCCTAGTAAGAGATAACTATGATCACCCTTAAAAGGATCAACATCATGTAGCGAACGACTTGAAAGAATTAAGTGGAAGATATGTACCTATGTATGTACATATAAACAAGGCTACTAGTCAAATACGCCATGATCTCCTCCAGGGCTGAACGGAGAACAAAGAAAGAAAAACAAAAAAAAAAAAAATTAATAGCATGAGCGGCTGTACGACATCAGTACTCACTACGCGAGTCTAACGGTGCATTGTTGCGAAAACATCACACTCACTTACCTTGCCCCCCCCCTTCCCAAACAGTAGATTTGGGTTTCCAAAATTTAAAAACCCCGCCCTCTCCCAATGCATTTATCTGTCGTGGAAATGACGATTTGGTCGAGGTCAGGCTTTTAGTGTTCCGACTGCCATATATCGAACGCGTTGCGCTCTAGTCAGAAAGCAAAAAAGAGCGGTCTGTGTATAAAAGGCTTTGAGACCACCCATTTGTCAAATAAGCTGCGTCAAAATTTATTTCCTGAAGAATCTTTAAATTGAGTTTGGATAATGGTGGGTGCTCTCTTCTAGTCAGTTTCTAAATATTGCCCCATGCTAAAAAGAAAAAACATTCTTAGCGCGAATTTTGCGCAAATACACTGAGAACTAGAGTTTTCTATTCTTTTGTCTTAAACGCGCCCATCACCATTGTCAATCATTTGAATGTTGTAATAAATTGCCATGGCCATATCCTCAACTGAAGACCCATTAGACGGCATCTCAGGAGAGCTGGCAGATAATCGGGACGGCCTCAAAGCCACATTGGTGATCTTTATTGCCATTTCTTGGTACAATATACTGGAGTTGATTGTTCTCGTGCTGTCGACTTTTCGCCGCTGGAGGGGCCTTTACTTCTGGAGTCTTCTTCTCTCAGGAGGTTTGGGTGTGGTTGCATACTCCCTAGGCTTTCTCCTTAAATTCTTCAGTGGAGCGAATTCGACACTATCTGTCACCATCCTCACCATCGGCTGGTGGTGTATGGTTACAGGACAAGCGTTTGTCCTCTATTCTCGACTGCATCTAGTGATTCGTGACGAATGTGTCCTCCGCCGTGTGCTATACATGATAATTGCGAACGTGTTTCTCCTCCATGTACCGACGACCATCTTGACATATGGTTCCAACGTCGTTGATAAGGCTCCTGTCTTCGTGACAGGATATAATATCATGGAAAAGCTGCAGATGACAGGCTTCACAGTCCAGGAGGTGATCATTTCAGGATTGTATGTTTGGGAAACAACCAAATTGCTTCATTTGGGTTCCAGCGAGGATAATCGAAAAATCATGTATCAGCTCGTAGGAATCAATGTGGTGATCGTCCTGATGGATATTGTCTTGCTAGGGCTCGAATACGCAAGCTACTATGCTGTCCAAATCACTCTCAAGGGCGTTGTTTACAGCGTTAAGCTAAAGCTGGAATTCGCAGTTCTCGGCAAGTTAGTTGATGTGGTTCATGGCAATAGACGCCCCGGCTTCGTTAGAAGCCCAGTCCATTTATCCTCGCTTCAATCCCCAGCAAGTCCGACTGCATTATCATCGGGTGCTCCGGGAGGACTAAATTATTGTCGAGGGTCTGTCATTAATTCAGCCTCAAAAGCGCCGAGGGCACATGGTTCGAACGTTGAGGTTCCGGACGACAAGATACTGGCAATGACAGAGGTCTCAACCTGGGTCGAGCGGCGCCCACACGATAATATCGCATAGAATACACCTGTAACCTTTCCATTTTACCTATACGGCCCTGTGTCGCACCGAAAATGTCATTTCGCAACGGCCAGTCACAGTAAATGGTTTAAGATTTGAAGCATAGACACCAAAGATAGGGAGTATAGTATGGAAAGGTCAGAACGGACTAGGTATTATAGCGAGTCACATTCCTTATGCCTGTCATAATTATGTTCGATGAAACGTAGACTCTACCCGACGCTTGATTCATAAGCTAGTTGTTCTCGAGGAGATCCAAGTCATCACCCTCAGCCCACCCGTATTCCGCGTCAGAGTCATCTTCATCCTGACTATCTGCAATCTCCTCTACCTTTCGTTTCCTTTGACTGGCCGATTGCGACCTATCTGTAAGTTTTATGGTAATTACAGGAGGAGGCTTCTTCTCGTGTATCCCGTGTAGACCATCCTGTCAACGCGATTAGCTACGAGGCGAAGCGGGTCAAAAGAGTTTGGATTGAGTGAAGAAAGACCTACCGCTTCAATTTTGAACGGGATAACATTTTTCTCATGGCGTAAAATCAATGCCTTGCCTAACCTTTTTGTTACTTCAGCAAAACGAGTGCTTTTGTA
This sequence comes from Aspergillus sparsus, assembly GCA_027569235.1. Classification (NCBI taxonomy): domain Eukaryota; kingdom Fungi; phylum Ascomycota; class Eurotiomycetes; order Eurotiales; family Aspergillaceae; genus Aspergillus; species Aspergillus sparsus. The sequence continues at coordinate 47,235 of JAPDES010000096.1, forward strand.
AATGCCGTCCTCGAGTGCGTAAAAATCATGATACAGTACAATTCGAGTGTATAAACTGCTCTCCCACGACCCACCAGTGAGAGTGGGACAGAGGGTAGCACGCCGCTGTCCTCTAATCCTGGTCCGAGCCTGGTTGATAGCAACCACAGCTAGCCGGTGCGTTGCTGCCATTTTCAGGAGTTTATTCGCTAGGTCACTTGTGACATTCCAATTTCGGCTCATGTGCCATTGTATCTGCGCTTTGTTCGTGATATTCCATTGTGATAAACGAGATTTAAGTTCTGTTGGGTTTGGAAAATAAGAAGGAAATGGACCGGAAATAGAATCAATAACCAATAAGCTTGTCTGTTCAGGAGGGAAGCCTGCGGGTGGATGCAGCAGAATCGCAAGCAAATGAGGCAATGACTGGACACGGAAATAAATGAGATTTTCAAGAAAGTCTTCAGGTGATTGAGATGATTCTAGTGCATTAGAAGAGTTCAAAAGCATGCTTCGAAGGCGCGGTCGAGGGAGAGGAGGGCCCGTATCTAAGACAGGTAGATGATATTAGACATTTATAATTCTACGGCCGCATCTCCAATTGGAACATACCGATCCAGACCACTTTATTGCCACGTCTTAAAGCATTTGAAGCGATGCTTAATCTACATGACCCTTGTTAGATCTTCAAGGGCTACGGTGTCGGCCTGTGTTGAATTGAGCTTACGCTAGAGACGTCTTCCCGGCCCCAGGAGGACCGAATACTTCAGTGACATGGCCTTGGGGGATACCACGGGGAATCCTATCGCTGATATGTTCTGGAATATCTTTTCTCAAAGGTGGTGAGATCGCTTCATCTAGTTGCGGGAGGCCGGTCGAGATCGGGCCTACTTTAGACGTGCTTCTCGCTTGTAAAGATTGTGATGCTGGGAATGATACGATCGGCCCTAAATTACATATTAGACAAAATTATTCGACTCCTCAAGATCACTTACGAGAACCTTGAATGGCCTGGCTAGGGGTATTCTGTGTGCTCATAATGGGAACTCAGAACATGGCCAATCAAATTAAAGAGTGCCTGTTATTCTAACACCGAATATTCGAGGCCAACTCCAAGCTTAGATCGTGTACAGTGGCATCACCAAATGAAGAGATACATTAAAAGTAATTATAATTCGCATTTCTAGTCGATGCGCTTGTTGAAGATGCTCTATATTCCTGCATTCAGTGTTCCATAGCCCACCTCCAACTTCCTTTCTCAAAGCAACAATGGCCTAGGCATGAGGTCAGGGGTCACAGCTCACATGATCCCATGTGACTGTGCAAGCCCCTAACCCTAGACTGAGCCATATTCCAATGACGCTAGACCTATCATGGGAAAGGTCAGGATTTCAACCAATGAGATGATAATCTACATTTTTCCCATATAGGTGCGTACCTAAGGTACCTAAGTACCTGAGGTAGGTATGAACACCTAAAGAAACAACAAGATCGCTCTATACAGATCTACCTAGGTAATCGTCATTCTGTTTACATGCTGGCAATTCAGAGAAACCTCCATTGTGGTCTCAACCGACTTGACATAGAAGACCAAACCATAACGCTAAACCTCTTCCGCTAATTCCAAGACCAGCCGGTTGAGTGAAGTATTATTTTGGCAAGCCTTACCCATGGCCTCACCTTCCCTTCCCTTGATTCACCTCTAATTTTTACAAACCAGCTCTAGAAAATTTGCAACTAATTCCCAATTGATTTGGGATTAATAGCTATTAACCAAGCATAAAAGACCCTTAGCTTTCGCGGTTTAATCTGGTCGTGCATAGTCCCTCATTACGCACATTCGATGCAGTACGCTCCCTACAAGTTCGTGACTAGCATTTCATATAATGCTATGATCACCACAGCACTACCTGGAATAGTACTGGCCTGTCTATGGGTTGCAGCTTGGTGTTTTCTCCGTCAATGTTTCCCCCACACTTGGTCTCCCAAAGGATGTCGAAAACTCGGCTTGCCGCCAAGTCAAAGCAATCTACACGACGAATTTGATCTTAAATATAGCCGGGGCCTCTCAGAGAAAAGTACTGATGAAGATGGCTGTCCCTCATGGCGTATTAAAGCCCTATTTGCATACCCCATCAAAAGCTGCGCTGGGCTGGAGCTAGATGCAGCTGATGTTGTCGCAACGGGATTCGCACTTGACCGACAATTTTGCTTTGCAGAAGATATTGGCATAACCAAAATTGATCAACCTCGAGGCCCAGAATCCAATGAAAAAGATTTATCAAGCTGGACAGCGCGAACTCTACGGGATCGCGATTTCAACAAAATGGCGCTCATCCGCCCTGAAATATGGATCCCAGACCCCAAAGCCACCGACTACTCGCCAGATCTAGACGAAGTCCAATCCCAAGGTGTCATGATTATCTACTATCCTCGGATGGGCCATGGAGGTATTCATTCTCTGCTAGTGAACATCGCCATAGCTCTACGCTTAATCACCCGAGAAGAGTTTTTCAGGGTTCCACTTGTCCCTCCACCAAACCATGCCTATCCTACTGTACCAGTAAAGATCTGGAAGGACAGCCCTCTCTCATATGACTACGGTCAACACATCCCGCCATCCCTCCGCCGATATCTCTCGGCCGCCACCAGGCTGCCATTCTCTGACCCTCTTTCTGCCTCTTCCCATGCTCACCACTCTCCCCCACCCCTAACCCTCTTCCGAGTCAGCCCTTCCCACCACCGCCAAATCTTCCGCTGTGCCCCCCGAAAAGAAACCCTTGGTTTCCAAACCGTCACTGGCTTTGCGGACGCTTATCCTCTCCATATACTCAGTCTCTCCAGTGTCCACGACGTCGCTGCCCGGTGCGCGACAGCAATCCCACAGCTCTCAGTCCGTCGGTTTCGGGCAAACATCATCCTCCAGGGGCCCGCAGCTTTTGCTGAAGATGACTGGAAAAAAATTCTCATTAAGCCATCTCAATATCAGGGCAAAGGGGACGGTGTGGTCATCCACACCGTTTGCCGTACAATACGTTGTCGTCTTCCAAATGTTGACCCAGACACTGGAATACGACATCGCTCAGAGCCAGATAAAACACTGAAGAGTTATCGACGGATTGATCGTGGGGATTTGACTAATGCCTGTTTAGGCATGCAAGCTGTTCCTGCTGTTCAAGGTTTGTTTCCGTTGGACTAAACACCTTTTCTTTTCTTTTTTAAGCAATCAATATCCATAATAGAGAGTGTGTGAAGAAGAAATGGATAAAAAAGAGGTTTTAAAGAAAGGATGCTAACTTCCAGAACTACCAATAGAGTTTAAGATTCGTGTCGGGGACTCGATCTCAGTTATCGAAACAGGTGAACACTTCTATATCAAAATGCTTGCACCTGGAGAAAAAATACCAGGTGTATAAGAATTTGAGGTTGGAGGAAAATAAATATTGAACATAAATCAGCGCCCGTTACATCTTTGCCCATTTCTCAGGTAAATACTACTCTTCTTTTCCTCCTTATCTACTTTTATGAGATGGTTATAGAAGCAGCAGGCTACAGGCAAGGTAGAATTTATTAAGAAAAATATAATTAGTTCTTTCTTTTATTTCGTTATAACATAAAGGGTATCCCGTTGGTGAGCTCCATCCACTCTCACAGAGGTGGTGGGTATCACTCTGAAAAAAGAAAAGTAAAAACTAATATGGGTGTTCAACAGAGAAGAAAGGACTACATTTATAAGACGATGAAAAGAGGAGGGGGGGATAGATTACGCCTTCAATGACTCATTCGGCGAGGGCGTTGTAGACGTCACTTCCTGACTTCCCTCATTATCCGACTCCACAACCGACACCTCATCCTCCGGTTCATCTGTTAGCAACAGATTCAATATCAACCCCAGGAATCCAGTCACAGCGAAACCATTCGCCATGACCAACTCGACTGCCTGGAGCAGCCCCTGCAAGGCATGGTTGTCGCCTTCGTAGGTAAAGAAGTACGAGAACCAATCGGGCACCAACGTGGCGGCCATTCCAACGGCAAAGGATGCAGTGAGAATGAACCGGTTGCGTCGGGTCCAGTGAATGTTGCAGATGATGCGAACGCCCGAGATAGCGACGGAGGAGAAGAGAAAGGTAGTCATGCCACCAAGCACGGAAGACGGGATTGCAACTAGCGCCGCAGCGAACTTGGCAAAGATGCCCATGAGGACGAGGAAGAGGCAGCAGCAGTAACCAGCTTTGCGATTGGCGCAGCGCGTAAGAGCGATGACGCCATTATTCTGTGCAAAGACTGACATGGGTGTGATCGTGCAGAGGCCGGCAACGAGACAGGTGAGACCGTTGCCGAGAACGCCTCCCTGAATGCGAGAGTCGAAGGTGGCACCTTCAACTTCTAGTCGGGAAACGTCACAGGTTGCTGTGATGTCACCAATAGATTCCATCATAATGACCATGTAAACAGCCAGAAGTGGCAGGATCAAAGGCGGATATATGGAGAGCGGGAACGTTCGGACCCAGATGAAGGAAGCAACAGGGGCAGCATCGATGCCAGAGCGGTCGAAGTAGCCACAGGCGGCAGCGACAATGCAGCCAACAAGAAGGCCGATGACAACGGCGCAAGATTTCATGATTGGGGAACCAAATCGTTCGCAGAGGATAATACTGACAAAGACCAGGAATCCGAGACCGATAAACTCGGCGCTACCCCAAGGAAGTGCGTGTGGGGCATCAGCGCTAGGGCAGAGAGAGCCATCGCCAGGGTTCGCACTGCAGGTGCCTGAACCGCCCGCCCAGTCTTTCATGCCACTAGCAATGAGACTAGCACCAATCAAAAGAACAGTGGGACCAGTGACGATTGGGGGAAAGAGGGCCTTCAGCATCTTACTACTCATGAAGGAAAGGCCAATTTCGAGAAGAGAGCAAAGACATGAAGTTGCAAGGAGGGCGCCGTAACCCTTAGGACATGGTAGCCTGGCACCTGATTCGTCGACAGGGCAATACCCTGTTGAGTACATCTGCTCAAAGGTACCCGTCGCCACGGTAATAGTTGCGAATGAGGTTCCCACGACCGAGATCAACCCCGTACCAACATAGTAGCGTGTTCCGTAGACGTGCAGACGGAGCATTTGGATGGCGGAGAGGATTCCGGAGACAATGAGGGATGTGGAAACGAGGTATTGGTAATCCTGCTCTCCGAAATTTGCACCACCCGAGCCACCTAGAATAATGGGGGGAGCAATAACTATTGGATGAATATTGATTAATATCGAACATCCTAGGGGTGAATCAGATTGTGGATGAGAGGTAGAGGAGTGGTACCTCCAGCCAACATTGCTAACGCATGCTGCAAGCCCAAGATCAGAGCGAGAACCACCGGGATCTTGTCCTCCAGTCCAAAAAACGGTGCTGCCTTCCTTGGTCTATTGACGAATGGGATCCTGGGGGTGAAAAGGAAAGCATAGTCATAATCTCCAATCAATCCATCTCTGGTGGTGAAGGTTTTGACGGTTTTCCGCCAACGATCCCTTAAAGTCGGCTTGGGGCTGAGGTCAGGGCCAATCCGATCAGGCCCGTCCATTGTAGATTAAAATATTCTCTCTGGCGACGACTACAATAGAGCTGCAAGAGAAAAGAAGGGGCGGAAAGACGGGAGGTGTGCACAAGGTTGTGAACGACTTAAATTCTAAGTTCAAACAAAAGCCAAAGTTTAATCCCTCAGTTATTACAGAAAGGACAGATGGATGGAAGGGGGTAAAAGATCCGGGGGAGAACGGAAGATGAACGATTCTTGGATAAATTGTAAGATTTAGATCTCTTTCCCCTCCTTCTCCCCCTCCAATCCCGTGGCCTCGAGGACATGAAGGACACTATATAGGCGGGTGAGCCAAGTTCGCGATGCCGGAAGTGAGCGACATGAGTGGTGGTCGGTGGCAAAGACGCTTGGTGAAGGAATCGAATAATAAGGTCGGTTATCTCTCAAAGCTGGTGGAGCCGAGCGATAGATAACTCGGGCTGGGCATTATCTTCTAGTACTCCTTGATCTCCAGTTTGTGGCCGATAAACTCTCACGCTGCGACGCCCCCCTAAAATCTTATTGACATCAAGGCGGGCGCCGCCGAATTCCTTCCCGGAGGATTGCTTAGCGCCGATCGCAGACTAGAGAGCTTCAGGCACCGACGAGAGAGTTCTTGCATCTCAAAACAGACGAAGAAGAGGAAGAGTACATGCAAGATGATCGGGGTTTTTTCTATACCATCCAAAGTCTCATAGATCTCAGATTATGGAATACCGCGGCCTTCCATTCTTCCAGATGCTCTCCAGACGCGAAACGGTCCAATTGGAGATTTATTTTAGTCACAGTTTCCCACCAAACGCGGTTTAACCTCCCCGCATCATCAATTTTCATCAGTCATGGAAATCTGGCCCAACCAATCGGGTGAAAGTGTCAAGGGGACTTCATTATCCATTTTCTCGAGGTTCTTTTCTTTATTTTATGAGTCTTGCAAATTAATAATAACTGGGATGATAAAAAAGGATCTTGGAATTTCCGATGACTCAATGCAGAATGTCATCCTTTTCGGTGCCTCTTTATCAACGGGTACCTTCCTTCAAGTGCGGGAGTGTTGCAGCCTCTATTCACCCCCATTTCTTAAAGAGTTATATAATTAATTAATACTTACCAAGATGCAGATACATTTAATAATCACAGCAAACTAAATTAAAACAAACCAACAACAACATGCAACTAGCCAGATCAAATAGAGAGTCATTAAAATAGCCCAAATTAGCCACAGGGAGGCAGCTTACTCTTGTCAGCTTTCCACTGTACTCTGTGTAAGAACAATATCTTCTTCCCATTATACCTAAGATGTCACTCTTACCAGGGATAGAAACAGCCTCCTTGCATTCACAGCGTCGGGGATTTAGATACTCCGACACCACACACCCGCACAAAACAGGGGGGAAAAAAACCATTGATGAAAAAGAGTATTTGTCGGTATGGCCGTCTTTTTGCCCCTTTTTTTTTCTTTTTCTTTTTCCTCTCTATTTCTCTCTCTCTCAAAATAAAGTTCATGCTCTTGCTTGCCACCACCATCGCAGCGATAACCTTCTTTTGGATCCATCATCCAACAACGTCCCCGTCCGGATATGGTTATTAACTAATAAACTGGCCCCACACAGCTATCCACAGTGCCACACACACACAATGGTACGTACTTCTGGACTGACATGTAATTACTATAGTTAGCTACCTTGCCTATGAATAGGTAGGGATGGTTAATTGTTTAAAGAAAAAAAAAAAATTATAATAATAATAGCTTTGATATTGTAGTGCTCTCGGAGAAAATATCAGAGCTTGATTATAAGACAGGCAGAAAATAATCACCAATTAGCTCTCTAGTTCTACTTAATTAATATACACTGACTCCCTTATATCGTCATTATGATGAGACTAAGCATTTGGTTTGTTGTCGATTTGCACTGTGGATAGATAATGCAAGTGTGGACGCCCGAGCAAGTAACTTAGGTATGGAAACATCCATGTTCTTCTAGCCGAACGGGGATTCTATCATGTTAGCAATAAAATGCATACTAATGTAAGGTAGGTATATACATTCTTATGTAGTGGGTTCGTCAGTATGGTGTAAAGAAAACTATGTGATACTTTTTATAAAGTAAAAAAAAAATATATATATATTTTGAAAAGTACTCGAATTCTACCCCATATGTTCTTTCCGCTCAACCCTGTTCCTTTCACATCGGTGGACTTTAATGATACAATACGTTGTGATATCCAGAGAATTACCATCGGGCTAAAATACTCTGGGACGAACATCTCTATGGTATTGATGGGTTATACGCGAAATTTCTCGCAACTGTCGCCCCGGGAATTAGATGTTGCCTATTACTATCAACCCTTTTAGGCAAGGAGGGTTTACCACCAGACTCTTGGTAGGTAGGTAGTATTTAAGGATTTTCCAACGACATGAGTGTCTACTACACCCGACGGAAAGAACCAAAGGATAGAAAGAAAATTAGAGAGAAATTTCAGCTCAGGGAGAGTAAAACCCTCATACTCAAGGAATCATATGAGAAGTGATAGTACCTTATGGTGTGCGGAGAAAAGAGCCATGATCAAGCCTTCGCCTTACCTTACCTGACCAAACAAACCCTGGTAAGGTACGGAGTACGGCTCACAGAAGAAGAAGAAAAAAAAAAAAAAAAAAAACATGCTTGCCACAGTTCAACCAGTTAAATTGGGCCGTCAGCCACACCGCCTGCCAGGGCCAAAAAACGTTGGGGACTCAACAGATGGGAAGGACCCGCTGATTGGTGGAATTCAGCCCATCTAACCTTTTCGGGTGGCATCTGGGCTTCCATTTGCCTTCGAATCATCGTCCGCCCAACAACCTTTTTGTATGGTTGGAGATATCGAACCTGGAAGTGACTCGCGCATTATCGAAGAATCCATCAAGGACGAAGTCGACCCCCCGGTTGAATGCCTTCGTCGACCTCGGGATCTTATGATCTTCCCCAATTAGCTGCGCTGTCATAGGTCTCTCACTCTCTGCGTCCCGAGTTCCCGTCACAGCCTGCTGTATAACGCCGACCTTGCATTATTGGCTTTGATCATCATCTCCCCAACCATCATCCGCCCAGTGGACCCTGGGGTGAGGTTGGACGTCGTCCCATTTTTCTCACCAATCTTCGTGTTCTTTTTCTGTTTCGTTTTTCTCCCTGCGTTTGCCTCTTTAGATTTCTTCTTCCCCACCATCTTTTCTCTCTGTTTTATTTTTAATTCCTCAGTCTGCTCCTATTTTTCTTTCTCTTTCTTCCTTCACTCCGTACCCTCACCATCCATCACTACTCCTATCGATCACGCCTGTCACCACCTGTTCATCCAAACATCTCGTCCCTACCCCAATTCATATCTTGAAAGAGGGACCTGGACAACACCATCATGTCTGCAAAGCCGGCGGACGCTTCCCGGCCCCGTGCTGGTGATCCCTCTAAGAAGGTCCACATTGCCGATACGGTCATCACTCGTCAGAACTGGTACAAACACGTCAACTGGCTCAACGTTGTCCTGATTATCGGTATCCCTCTCTATGGGTGCATCCAAGCTTATTGGGTGCCTCTGCAACTCAAGACTGCCATCTGGGCAGTGACCTACTATGTTTTCACAGGTCTCGGTATCACAGCAGGTAGGCTCTTTTTCGCAAATTGCATATTTTTTCATGGCAAATACTGATTGATTATTGATAGGCTACCATCGCCTGTGGGCTCACCGTTCATACACTGCCTCCCTGCCTCTGCGTATCTGGCTCGCTGCTGTCGGTGGTGGTGCTGTTGAGGGCTCCATCCGCTGGTGGGCTCGTGGCCACCGTGCTCACCACCGTTACACTGATACTGACAAGGATCCCTACTCTGTCCGCAAGGGCCTGCTCTACTCCCACATCGGTTGGATGGTCATGAAGCAAAATCCTAAGCGAATTGGCCGCACTGATATTACCGATCTGAACGAAGATCCCGTCGTTGTCTGGCAGCACCGCAACTACCTCAAGGTCGTTCTCTTCATGGGTCTGATTATGCCCATGTTTGTGGCTGGTCTTGGCTGGGGTGACTGGGTGGGTGGTTTCGTGTACGCTGGTATCCTCCGTATCTTCTTTGTTCAGCAGGCGACTTTCTGTGTCAACTCCCTGGCCCACTGGCTCGGTGACCAGCCTTTTGATGATCGCAACTCTCCTCGTGACCATGTGATCACCGCGCTCGTAACTCTTGGAGAGGGTTACCACAACTTCCACCACGAATTCCCCTCCGACTACCGCAATGCTATTGAATGGCACCAGTACGACCCCACCAAGTGGAGCATCTGGACGTGGAAACAGCTTGGCCTGGCCTATGACTTGAAGCAGTTCCGTGCCAACGAGATCGAGAAGGGCCGTGTTCAACAGCTCCAGAAGAAAATTGACCAGAAGCGTTCTAAACTGGACTGGGGTGTCCCTCTTGACCAGCTGCCCGTTATGGAATGGGAAGACTATGTTGAACAGTCCAAGAATGGCCGTGGACTCATTGCTGTTGCTGGTGTTATTCACGATGTGACTGATTTCATCAAGGACCACCCCGGTGGCAAGGCCATGATCAGCTCTGCTATCGGTAAGGATGCCACTGCCATGTTCAATGGCGGTATCTACTACCACTCGAACGCTGCTCACAACCTGTTGTCGACTATGCGTGTTGGTGTTATCCGTGGAGGCTGTGAGGTTGAGATCTGGAAGCGCGCCCAGAAGGAGAACACAGAGTATCTTCGTGATGGAACTGGCCAGCGCATTGTCCGTGCTGGTGAACAAGTCACCAAGATTCCAGAGCCTATTCCCACTGCTGATGCTGCGTGATTAGCTCCTTTGATTTTCCTTTGTTGATAGCAATACTTTTATCTCTTTCTTCACTGTTCTGTATGACCATATTTGGGTATCGCAATCATCTTCCTCCCCTCACCTTGATAGTTGGTGGTTTAGCACACTAGGCGTTTATTTTCTTTTCTCGCGTGGAGTTAGGAGTTGGCCAGGTCACATGTATTATTTTTTTTTTCTTTCTTTTTTTTTTATAAAAAAAAGGGATTCCAACCGTTAGATGAAGAATGATACTGAAATATAATACCTTTTTATGTCATTGGCAAATCTATGATATTTAATTAGTATACTAGACATGATTTGGAGCACACGTTGTGTGGACGCATCGTAAAAGGGGGTCAAGAAGAGAACACCAGATAGTTTGTATTTATATCAGAAATACAAAGAGAAATTACAGTTACATATCATGAAATGAAGAGTGAGTGGACTTGTTGGCTTTGAGAGTTGTAAACAAGAGGGGGACAGAAAGGAAGGAGAAAGAAAAAAGCAAATCGAAAAAAATATAATCATGGTGGTGGTGGGGGAGCATTTTAGCTTTGTTTGTTCTTCAACTCGGCAGTTGGTTTGGATGAGATTACCTAGGTTCCTTCAGTATTTCTTATCCTCTTTCTCTCCACACACACAGATATATAATTCCTTCTCAGTCAGGCTTTACTTTTCTTGTCATGGTGATTTTTTAATACTTTAGGAAATACCTATGAAAATAGGTTCAAGGTAGGTAGGGAGGTAGGTGTCTTTCTATGCAGCATGAAAAATAATGGATGGAGTCCGTTTGAGTAGCGCAGCAGTCCCTACCTACTAGTCTACTTTATTATATGCATGTACAGTACTACCATGTATAGGTTTCAGGTATATAAGGTTGAATAAACATATCTTGGCGAAGATAATGGTAATGTTAGTAATAAGCAGAAGCATAAGAATAATAATAAACTTGTCGTGGAATTTTTTTTTTAAAGAAAAAAATAGAACTAAGGATGCCCCTTATCGATAAGCTATAGGTCAACTCCAACTTCCACCCTCTCGATCTCCGACTTCTCTCTCTCCCCCCTCCCCCAGAACAAATTGCACCGGCCTAGGAATAATAACAACAAGAAGAAGAAGAAGAAGAAGAAGAAGAAGAAGAAGGACACACAACTATCATCAAACTATCTCAACACAAAATAAGAATGACCTCCCCATCACCCCCTCACCCCCCTCAATCCACAAATCCAAATCCAAATCCAACAATCTCGCCCCCAACACTCAAAATAAAAACCAACCACTGTCGCTTCTGTAACCATCTCCTCCTCGCAACAACAAGAGATATCGCCAGCTTACCCCGTCGAAAACAGCCACCCGCACAGGATGGCGCGTTAATTCTACCCTTGTTACAGCCTACTCCTTCTCCTCGTCCCACTAAGACTAAAATCGACAATGGAACCACTGCGAGAGCCACAACAAAGACGCAGAACAATGATGATGACGATGACTACGACGACGATAACGACAACAACAACAGCAGTGAAGACGCACAAGATAGCACCACTAAATCTCAACAAACTCATTACACCATTCTACTCTCGACGACCTTACCTGATCGTAAACCGACCCTGATTCGTCGAGAGGATGGCTTTGAAAAGAGGCTATTCTTGCGGTGTGGACGGTGTCGAGTGGTGATGGGTTATTTCTTGGATCCGGTGCATTTTTCGTCTTTGCCTACTTCTGCGCAATCGGGTGCGAAGAATGGGAGGGGTAAGAAGGGAAGTCGGAAGGCGGTAGGGGAAAAGGAGGGTGATATTGAGGAGGAGGAGGAGGAGGAGGAGGAGGATAATGATGATGAGAAGAAGGATGAAATGGAAAATGAGGGAGATGAGGATGAAGAAGAGGAAGAAGAGGGAGCGAGGGTGGTGTATATCCTTCCTGGGGCGGTCGTGGAAACAGATGATCTGGGGAACGAGGAGGTCAGGCGAGTCCTGGATATTGAGTGGAGTGGATGGTTTGATCTCCAATAAATGCCTAACCCATTTACCCCAGCATATGACCCCTGGTGGATTGATCAAACCTTTGCTGGGACATACTAATATGTCTTTAAGCATGAATTATAAAAAGAGCCATCGAGAACCTCCGGCTTTACTAGATATGGAAATTTCTACGTTGCTGGGGAAAGTTGAGAATTCAAGCGCTGCAGCTATGATAGATATACGAATGGATACATATTATAAACTAACTCAACTATCAACTCCATACCTTGTCGCGAACTCACATCGTAAAGAAAAAGGAAATCATGGGAACATCAGGTCGGGTATCGTGATTCATTCAGTTGGCCAAGATAGTGCGGACGAGGTCTAGAACCAAGATTAGAAACAGCGCGGGACCAACAAAAAGGGTATTGAAGACATACCGGTATAGTTAATCTCTCCAGAGCTAGTGTCGACTGCCTTGAGCAGCTCATCAACTTCCTCATTCGACATCTTCTCTCCCAAATTTGTCAAGACTATAGAACGTTACAATCAGCTATGCCAGTTCTGTTCGATCCGGGGGCCACAAAAGAAGGGGAGAATATATACGTACTGTAACGAAGTTGTCCAACTCCAATAACCCCTGTCATGTCCTTGTCAAAAACCTGGAAACCCCGACAGTATTCCTCTGGTTCACCGGGTTCGCGGAATCCACCTGGACGATTGAGGACTTTTAGGAAGGACTCGAAATCAACTATTTTAGGCAGCATCCTTGCGTTAGGGACTGAAGTATAGAAGTTGGGAGGGGAGTAGAGAGTCGTACAATCACCACCAATGTTCTTCTCTAGATCTGCGATCTCCGCTAGCGTGGGGTTCTGACCGCATGCGCGCAAAAGGTCGCCTAGGGATTCGAGAGACACTCGACCGGTGCCGCGCTTATCAAATAGCGAGAAGGCTTCCTTGTAGTTCGTTGAGGCCTGCTCATCGTGAGGGGATGGTGAGTGGGAGGAACTTTTTGATTTTGAAGACATTTTGGGGGAGATTTTTTTTTTTTTTTTGTGTGGTCTATTTCACTCGAGCGTTGCTATACAGGGGAGACAGTGCAAGAGAGTTGAAGAGGGAGAGGGAGAGATCACAAGCAAAATAGGTAGAAAATGACGGAACCAGGGAACGAAGGAATGGAAGGTTAACAGGATTGGATGGGATGGACGGAAGAAGCCGCCCAACCTTGAGGCTGCTCAATACACACCACGTCTGCTCAAACAAACGTAGAAGCTGTGCCTTTCCTTGCTTCCTTGCTTCCTCGTTGGGGAGATAAACAACAGGGTAGAGGAGTGTGGGGATGCTAATAATGGTGATGAAGGAAGAGAGAAAGACATACCATGGTGGGATTGTTTTGGGCGGAGTTGTGTTGCTGTTAATGAGATGTTTCAATGGATTGGGGATTGGAATGTAGCGTGGTTGCGCGAGGGATATAATTCAAGGAGATTCAGGTGAAGAATTGATGGCACGAAGGGAGGAATGATAAAAACAAAAGATCGGAACAAAGGAGGAGGGGAGAAAGAAGGGGCGGCGGAGGATTGCACGAAGCCAGATTAAGGTGGTTGGTTGTTGTGGAAACGTCCCCGATCTAATAATAATCTGTCCCGCCTTTTTGGACCAAGTCATTATTACTACTTAGACAATATCTATTAATTAGTTAGTTATGTTTGCTTCTAATGAATAAGAATAGCTGGACAATATAAATGAAAAAAATACTTAATTACCTAGGATACAATGATTGACAACCTTTACCATCCATAAGAAAGGAAATGATCACAACAACATATATAATAGGTGGTATATTTACACTCATACTAATCACACACTCATCACTCATGCAGTACTAACAAGAGAATATGAAGGGAAGGAAAGGTAGATACACATCACACACATAAAAAATTTAGAATATACACCATTTTCCCGTTCATGCCTTCCTAACTCCCCAACCAAATACCCAACAGGACCCATCGCAAATGTACAAAAAACAAATAAACATATAAAAAAAAAAAAAAAACAGAAACACCTTTCCGATCTTCTGGTACAAATAAAATCAAGCCTGAGCCAAACCATATGTATATAGGAACTAATTTTGTTTTTATGCTCTTCTTGTAAGTAAGTTATGTACTTTCCAGTTGGAGTTCAACTATCCCGAAGAACTTCCCTTCAACTTATCAATGCAACTGCCCAGCAGATTTGCAGCCTCAGCCAACAACTCCCACCGCGTATTGGCGAATCCATCTCGGAGGATCATAAGTAAACCCAGGCAACGATTTCGTCCTTTCATTGCCTCGAGATCACTGGGCTCGCGCACCCCACCCACACGTCGCAAGAATGCCTGCATATCTTGACGCTGCTCTGCCAAAGTCGACAGCTCAGTGACGCCCGTGATTGGTCCCTCAAGGGCATAGCCATAGCACCAAACTACAAGGGCCGCGACGTAAATCACCCATGGTCGGTTCAGGAGATAATCATCACGCCCATAGTAAAGCTCCCCCTCCCCATCCAAGTCTCCGTTCTCATCAATAAGGCACTCGGAGAGGAATTTAAGCGCGTAGAATGTTGCGTCTCGAGCAGAAGCCTTGGTGGCCCATCGGTCTACCATTTTCTCGCGGGCGGCTTTGTAGTCCCTTGGTGTGATTGCCCGCCCCATGAGTCGACGGGCGCCAGCAAAAATTTGACAGTCCACGATATCAACATGTGATGCCATGTGGGCCAAACCATGTAAAACATCACGCGACTCGAAAACATTATCTTCGTCGAGGGAAAAGCGGCCGCGATATGCATTTGGGAAGGATGTCACCCCAGTTTGTCCGAGAGCCTCGTCGAAGTCCCGTCTCCAGTTATCAAATGCCCGTAAAAGGGCAGATCTCCATTTATCACGGCCACCAAGCGCATGTGGGACTCCCAAGGAGCTAACTTGCAAGTCCCTTTGGTTCATGTGCCAACTCACGCTGAGCAAACCGGCCATGAGAATGGTTCTTCCAAAGGCATTCGTGCGGACGCGTTGTCCATTGAGCGTTCGCTTGAGGCCGTCGAGGAACATGATGGGCTTAACACCGTTGGCATGTAAGCTCGACTGAACCCGAGCAACTTCGGTGGCGCTTGTAGCTGACCACAGTGCCTCGTCGCAGGGCAGCGGGAGACGAAGCTCGTGAGCAACCATTTTGGCAGAGTGCCCGAACATGGTTGCATGCGTTGAATCTAGTACAAACGCCGCAAAAGCAACCCGCCTCGTAGCTTCTGTTTTGATCCAGTGCGTCCATGACTCCTCTGCTGCGAAATCGGGTGTTATTGTGGACCCCGAGGCCGACCGAACCTGCCGGTCATCCCTCATACTTGCAGGGGAATCAAATGCTGAGCGGCCAATAAGGGAGCTACCACGCCGCATCAGGGTTAAAGTTGTATCGTGGTGGATGTGGGCTCGTTCGTGGAGGGCACGTGTAGAATACATCTTTTCATAAACTTCTAGCAACAAAAGTGCCTGGAAGATCCACAGTTTTGCAGGCGGCCGGAAATCAGCTTCCATGAAAATTTCCCAGCGTAAATGCCACATAATGAAGTCCGCTAGTTCGGATGCTGCCTCAGTAACCTCCTGTCCATGAATGCTGTCCAGTGTAGCAGCGCCAATGGCCATAACAGCCAATAGTAACAAGTTAGGTGCCCGGTCGGCCGCGAAGGTTGGTCGATGCAGAATTGGTAGTTGGACATGGAAGTGGTACCAATATGATCCGATGTAAGTTTGCATCTTAGACAGGCTGAGAACGTGGCTATCGTCATCTATTTCTCCATCCATTAGAGCATCCTTGCGTTTAGCAACGGCCGAGTATGCGGCCTCATTAAAGCGGGTAGCCATGAGGCTGATGAGTTCCTGGCGTTTGTCTTCGGACATGATTGCCCGGGGCGAACCCGGGTCAAGGATACTAGTGACGCTCATCGGATGGTGTGGGATAACACCGTTAAGGAAATTCCCATAAGAGGGGTCGCTCATGAGAAATTCATTTTGCAGTTGGGCCGCATCCATAAAGTTTGGGGCCATGCTCGTAGCCGATGGATTGGTCACTGACGAGGATCCGGGAGCAGGGTCATTGAAGAGCCAGGCAGTGAAATCATCGGCCATCGCAAAGGGGGATCGATTGTTCTCCCCACCGAAGATTGGGTAAACGCATGAGTCTAGGGAGCCAAATCCAGGACCGCCTTGGCCCATTATCCCCGGGATGGCGTCGAGTGCCCCTATGCCAGCTGCTTGCTCAAGTGAGGCAGGTGTTGAAGAAGCGGCTGGCGCAAGGGGTGCTATATCTGAATATCCGTCAACGGGGATTTGGATACCAGCCTGGGAATATGCAGCAGGACTAACGAGAGACCCGTTGATCTCAGCTGGAATCGAGTAGCCTGGGTCGGGCTTGGTAGACACAGAGATGGGTTCAGACAAAGAATGGATCGATCGAGACTCTTGCGTCAATTCATTTGAACCGATTGAGCCGTTAGTGGACTGTCGACTATCAAATGGGGTAGCATGTAGTGGCCGTTGCAAAGGTGGAGAACTATATGCTGAGATTGACTGCCCTGTTGGAGAACCGATGCTGAGAGAACTATTCGGTTGGGCGAAACCCGATTCAGGTAACTCAATATTCTGTTGCGGGACGATGGAATGGTAGTTATTGAAAGGCCGGTTGAGACCAAGAGAGTTCGGTGGCGAAGAGACAGGGATGTTCGCCCCATTCACTGGTTGCTCCGGCATTGATGCCAGGGTGAGCTTCGACGATGCGGGCGATACCACCGAGGAGACATGATTCTGGGGCGCCTGCGACACATTCCGTGCAATCTGAAGCTTGTTGATATTGTTGCTATTGTTGGAGGCGGCCTGCGCAAAATGATCGCGTTTTTGCAGCTGTGAGCCTTGAGTGGTGTGACGCTCTCGATGGCGAATGCAAAGATCTTGTCGCACGAAGGAACGATAGCAGTCAGGGAAATCGCACCGATAGATTTGCTTGGGGGTGTCTAGGACAGCCAAGGATCAGTAACCATGCTAGTGGTCTGGAGAGGGTCCGACGGATTTAGGATGGGGAGAGAGGGGCATACGGTTCAGTTGGTGGCGATACAGATGCTCAGCGCGCGAATAGCTCTTTCCACATCCCTCGTATGTACATTCGAATTTACGATCTGTTTGGATTTTGCGAGCCCTCTTCCTTTTGCGTGAGGCTCCATTGACCGCAATGTCGTCTGCTGTCAAGTCTACCTCTCGTGGTCGACGGGTACCCTTGGTTGGTTGATCAAGCGTAGCCATTGTTGTAACAGCAAAGGTCATCTTGAGCATTTGGTTTTATCCCTTTGAGAATAGATATAGATAAATATGCAACAACACTTCTCACTTGGTACTTTTTCCCTTTTTGCTTCCTTTCTCTCTCTCTCTCTCTCTCTCTCCTTTCCCCTCTCCTTGTTGTATTGTAGTTTTTCTTCTTGTCGGGTCACACCCAGCCTTACCCAATACCCTTGAGATGCCCTGCGAAAATTCGGCTTTTGTCGAGCACGCTCATCAGACCAAGGTAGGGAGCAGCTAGAGCGGACAGATATAATGGGTGTTGGAAGTTTGATTCCAGGAACTCAGCGGGAGCCGACGAGGCAAGCCATGGACCTAATCCTGAGCGAAAGATCCAAGGTCACCGCTGAGAACCCCGCGGGGAAACGCCACTTGATAAACCAGAATCAAGTCAGATTCACGATCAGTGGGGAAGGGTTAGGCGAGGTGTCCAAATAAAGACTCGCGGTACGGGAATGAATAATTTGGAGGGGGAACCCCGAATATATGGGTCCAACACGTAGGTACTAGGTGGATGACTCGACCGAGATCGGGTTGGGGGATGGTCCGATTGGTAGTGTGAGGGGAAGGATTTTCAACCTGGGTAGGCCGAAGAGGGGAACAAGGGAGGGGACAAGCACAGCGATCAACAACAACAAGTGTCAATCAACGAGAGATCGATCCTAATCAAAGATATCTCAAGTAAGAGAGTGAGAGTTGGTCAAAGCCTTAAAAAAGAATTAAGCTGGACTGGACCCGAGTGGAGGGGGAGGAAGATGACACTTTTAAATGTTCTTCCTATACCAAATTATTTTTCTTTTCTTTTTCTTTTTCTTTTCTTTTTTCTTTTTTTTTTTCTTTTCCCCTCCCCTCAATTAAAAATAAAGTAAAATGATAATAATAAGAAGAAGAAGAAAAAGAATAATAATATTAAAAAAAAAAAAAAAACCGCTGGTGGGGCCGGGCAAACCAGCGAACAAGACCTGCTTTCGATGGAGGCAGAGTTAGTTGGAACTAATATTAAATCTACTGGAGTATGAGAAACAGGCACATGCACTCATCAGGCTAGATACCTACCTCCTGCTAGCTACAATAAGGTGTTATTTGCCTACTATACCCCCCGTCCCTCTCTCTCCCTTTCTCTTGTTTTTTTTTTTTTTTTCCCTTTCTAGTATCAATATTGATCACTCTGAACGAGGCAAGTCCCGGTGTGCTTTCTGGGGAGCTCTCCATCCCAGAGCCTTACCAAGATTTCCTTGACTTGCTGCTGATTCGACGAAAAGATTGAGGAAAAAAGAAATGATTCTTGTCAGAGTCATGAACTGGCAGGGAATAGGTAAAAAAAATAATAACAAAAAAAAAAAAAAAAAAGAGATTTCTAACCAACCAGATCAATGTCAATCCTTGCTTGAAGGAGAATGGCTATTGAGGGAGGAGAACCAAAGCCAAGGGGATCGTGCGAAAAAATGATTTAATTTTTTTAACAGCGGCTAATTTAGTCTGGGGGGCGGCGGGTTGGAAATCACTCATTTTAGTCTGAAATCCATAGCAAATGAACGCATTAATTGGGCTGCGCCGAAACCGCCTCACGTTCTTTTCGAGGTATTCCAGTCTCCTGCTGAGGTCTCCTCGGGATCCCGAGTCTTATTATTAGGCTAACCCGAAAGGGGGAAAAAAACTGAAAAGAAAAATAAAGAAAGACCATATCTGTGAACGTACTATGAAAAAGATCATAACAATATCTGGAACTAGCAATACCAAGAAAAAATAATAACTTGATGTACATCTCAACCAAGGACGTCATGAGATCAGGAAAGAAAAACAACAATTATGATTATGATTATTATAAAAAACAGGAAGAGAGAGTTGAGCCTTCTCTAGACCTCCCCCAAACGGTGCAGCCAGAATCTGCACTGCGGCAGCGGCGGTTAGCCGCTAGAACAATAGAATATATATACCAAGACCTTAATTTTTATTATTAATGGCTCTGTTTCTGTTTTGCCAGACTAGTCAGTAAACTCAATCGAGCGACCCAAGTGCCCTCTCTCGGGACTAAACACAATATTAGTTTTGGCAAGGGTTTGATCTGATCCAATGGTTATGTTTCCTGATTATGTCTGGTGCGGGAAAAAAAAAAAAAAAAGACAAGAAAAAGGACCAAACTAGCCCGACGATCTGCACGGCTGGTGAATATTCCATTCTTTCCCTCCCATCACGACCTGCCTAACAGGTGCCAGCCGGCCTGGAGAAGCCAGTACTTGCATAGATCCATGTACGTACTAACCCTCAATAGCTACCGCGTCCCCATACTGCTAGGTGATATTGAAGGGGTTCACCTTTCAACTTCATGAGACAACTTGGATATTTCTGAGAGTAAATTATACTATTGGACATCTAGGTAGCTTGTCATGTACTTGTACATGTATATGTACCTGCCTAAGCACCTACCTACCTAGTACTTCAGAGTAGGTTTATTATTATTCATGCCGATTGAACAAAAAAGGAGTTTGCACGCGAGTTCTGAACCAACCTCATGGCTGACTCGACAAACAGGCAAAAACAACTTACTCGACGAATAATCCCGAAGAGGGAGTGTTACCTGATTCCTGCAACTGTCATTCGATTTAATTTCGGGTTTTTGTGGCGTACCCTACAGTCTGGATCGAAGTAGGCAGCCCTTAGGGGCAACGTTGACAGCATCCACACGTTCCTGAGGGATTTTTTTTTTTTTTTTTTTTTTGCCTCGCAGCACATCATGAGGTAAGTGTGAGAAGCAAGTAGTTCTAAGGGAACAAAAAATAAAGGATTATAGTAATAATAATAATAAATGAGAACAGACTAAAAGAGCAAAAAAGAAAAGATTAATTCTCAAACAAGCCACCTGACGCCCGATAGTGGACATTCTCCGCTCGTTCCCCAGTTTAGGACCCAGCCGCGGAGAAGAGATCGGTGGAAGAAAGAAAAAAAAAAAAAAGAAAACAGGGGCAAGGCTCAATCAATAGATGGATATGATAAGGGGGGATGAGTAAAGATGAAAAAATCTCTGAGCCAAATGTATGACAGATGGGAACTTCGGACACTATCTTTGCGACTGTCAAAAACGGACGGAACTCTCCGATAACTAGGGACCAGGTAGTTAGGGAGTTACCTAGTGCTTGCTTAGATCATGGATCCATGATGGTACCTCTGGTCCCAGACTGTCGGAACCTGAATTATTGTTATTGTTGTTGTTTTAAGTTGACTATTGAAAAAATAAATAAATAAAGGTAAATAAATAAATCTGCGTGATTAATTTAGCGAGCGATGACGACAGCACCATCAATCATCCTTCTCTAACTATTATACTCTATACAAGAAGGAAAACCTGGATCTATTTTGGGTTAAAATGATCCTCCCCTTGGCTGCTTTTCCATTTTTAATCATCCTTTCCCCCTTTCCATTGCCGTGATTCCCATCGAGTTAGTGGTTTGTTACTACTTAGGAGTCCTAGCTACTGAAGACGATTCATTAAATTGAATTTATCGCCATGCCAAGGAGTATGATCTACCTAGGAGGATCCCGTTGCTCATCCCTGAAAATTCATCAGGAAGAGTCCGTCGTCACTGTGAGACGTGATATATTAACCAAGTTTGTACTAGTGACTAAGAATAAAGTCTAAGTCGGGCGTCATTATTTTATTTTTTGCCCCTACTCATGCTCACTCGGGAACAAACGAGAAGCAAGGAAGGCAAAACGTGTTGGTCTGGCATCAAGAAAAAGAAAGTATATCATAGGTCACTACTTGTAGACTAACAGGAGGAAGAAAGGAGAGAGGGGGGCGGGGCAACGATCGAGTTTGCGAGTAGTTAACTACTCTAGGTACAGAGGACCATCTCTAAGTAGAATACCTACTCTAGTTAAAGATGATTATTTGAGCAGAGCGCAAAAAAAAAAATTGTTCAGGTGAAGAAAAAGCAAAAAGAAAGAAGCAAAACAAAACCAATCGTATGAAATCACTCTTAGATGGGAGATGATCGGATCTAGATCCTGCTTGTTGCCCCCGCCCCCCCTCCTTGAGTTCTATCCTCCCTAAATCAGGGTCTATCCCCAAGGATAATGCAGTGGCACCCGGAAGTAACTGCCAGGTCACAGGCGAATTCATCTCACAATACGAGGGCTGCTCCACAATCTCAGCCTCTCATCGGTCTGATTGATGCTTCGGATGTTGCATTCTCGTCCCCGCTTTTTCAGCAAAACCCGTCACAAGACCAGTCCATGACTTTGGTACCTTCTTACTAGGATAGGAGGAGACTAGTAGGAGAAAAGTACCTCGCCTAACTAGGCAGGTACACCTGAGGCACGCATTGTACGAAAATAATCAGGAAACCAATGCATCCCATAGGACGAGACTTCGTTCCAATATCAATAAATGACCTGGGAGCAGAGTGTCAGAAAGATAGGGAGATAGCGAGTAATGAACTAGATAGGTAATATATATTATATTCATTATCATCCTCTATACCCCAGAGATTCTGATTACTACCCCTACCTGAGGTGCAGCAGCCACTCCTCCTCAGCCAACCCAGTATGGATACCAAGACTGGCTCACTCGGGCAACTTAACTTATGGACTCCAGCAGGACATGGACTAAAATGCTAGGGTTGCCAATAATTTCCCAGTCAGTCGACTAGGCATTCACCAACAAGAATTTTGGTCTTTGCCGATGTTGCCTCGAGGTTAAATGACTACCCTCATCCCCAGATTATTCTGTCCGGAGTAGGTAGGTATTCTTAGCATCTGCATGTAGGTTGCCTATTTTTCATCATTTCGTTTAATTTTATTTTTTTTTTCCCTCCCTATTTCTGTTCCTTTCTTTTTTCTTTTCCCATCTCCTTTTATTTTACTTTTTTCTCCCCCTCTCTTCCTCCTCTATTTAACTCCCTTCTCCGCTCATCACGCCAATCAACCGTTTTAGTTATCCTGACGTGATCCAAGGTAATCCACCCTAGTTGTCATTGATGCTGGGGGATGGTTACACAACAATGGTGTAGGGAGAATAATTAAAGCGGACTAAAGACAGAGGGGGAAGGAGATTTTTTTCTTTTTTTAATTCCTTTTTCATTTGACCCTAAAAGCAAAATTCCCTTCTCCTTCACCGGGAGACTTGTTCATTATTCTGGGCTGGCGGTTTCTGCCTTCTGGCAATTGAAGAATTTGACTTCTCCCATCTCCTCCAGACCTTGCCAGCCGTAGTTCTCTGCAAAGCTGTTTGATTTGGAACTTTATGGGGGCATCTTAGCCTTTGCTAACGTTCTGGGGTGCATCAAAAGCAATTTGCCTCCTCCTTGGACAGCCGATCCATCTTAGTGATGTTCAACTATCAGCCAGTCCTTTCGGCGTTGCTCCATCGATGTGAAGACTTGTCCGTTGGTGACATATGATGGTCCCCAATCTATCCACTGCAGGTTTGTGCTATATCAATTCAGATTATTGAAACGTTATTGTTTTTTCGTCCCTGGCAGGATGAGGGAAATCCGAAATAAGAGGTGCCGCAGTAGAAACGTCAAGTATTCACCGCATCCAATGAATAATAAAGAGAGTTGGGAAAAAAGGATAATAATAATAATAATAATTCATCATTAATAACAATAAAAATAAAAAAAATAATAATGGATAATACGCAAAGGTTAAGGCAAAACGAAAAGGCTTCGAAGAGGGGAAGGAGAATTTTTGAAATAAAAAAAAGAAATGAGGTTCGTGTATGCCCTATCCAGCCTGTCAAAAAAAATAAAAAAAATAAAAATTTTTTTTTCCTTATGCTACCTACCTTCTAATACGTCGCTGTTACTGACAAGGCGGCAGACCGGTCGCGGCCCCTGGGTGGTTGTGGCGCCTCATCCTTCATCAATATACGTGGTGGCTTTTGAAACGAACGCACGCAATTGAAAAGGCATGGGTGATGGCACAATGTTAAGAATACATGATTGGGCAGGTTTATTTAATTGTTCGCGCGCGGACGCTTCGTGATCTCTGGCTGGGTCTCATGACGTGCACTATTCCAAGGACCTCCCCCCGCCACAAGGACTAAGCGGGTGATGAGGATACCGAGTCTCCAAATCTTTCACCTGGGTTGATGTTCCTGACTTGCTCGGTCATGACCCCCCTCTCCTCCCGTCCTATAGAAATCTAACCGCTAAACCGAAATCGGGTGGCTTCCAGCCGACCCAAACCTTCTCTAGGTGCCACGTTTCGACGTCGGTATGAGTTGGTAAAGTCTGTAGCAAGTCAGTAAGCCAATAGATGATAATCAAAGTGCGGGATCATCCCATACCTTGAAGGAGAACTCGAATCTTCCGGGTTTCTCCCGATTGAACTTTATCAGAAATCCCCTTCAGCAACCGTTCCGCCTCACCTGGCTTCATAGAGCCCACAGGAAGCATCTGCAGGGTGGTCTGTAGCCAAGCACCGGCTTCTTGGGGCATTAATTCAAATAGAGACATGAGCACACCGGACGCATCCGGAAAACATTCCCCCGGAAAAGTGAACATCATTCCCGTGAGGATTCGCTGCGCAAGGACCTGCCCTTGTGAGGCAATCAACTGCTTAACTGCCTCGCGGATCTCGGGTGGATTCGCGTAAGCTTCCCCATCAGCTGATGTGAAACCGGACACTGCAGGCTTGTCAAAAGCAAAACTAAAGAGATCATGGTAATAATGTAGCGTGGCAATTAGAGGGTCTATTTGTTGTAATGTGAGGGCGCTCAGTGCAGCCGAGAAAATCGGCACGGCGAGCGACGAACCGATACACTCTTTGGGGTAGAACCGAACGGCATCGCAAGAAAGGCGGAAAAAATCCTCGATTACTACCCGACAATTAGCAATTTAGATCAATAATATCTGGGGGTAAGCTGCCTACCGTCCGGTAAGTTTTCTGGAGGCAAATCATTCAGTGTGCGCAAGAAAGCTATGGCTTGTTGTTCGTAAAATTGAAACACTGCCTGGCTCGTCGCAGGATCAACATGTTCAACCCCCTCGGAGAACTCACGAACAACAGCATCGGTTGCCCATAAGAAACATCCTTCTCGTGACACCTCAAATCCACTAGCAAGGCTCTGTGCCAAAGTTGGCAACAAAGGAGTCATGGCTGTTCGGTAACAAATGATCATATTTCTCCAGCAGCGACATACGCGCTCAAGAATGGGTGTAGATGTAGTAAAGTTCATCACAATAGTAGACATAATGGGGAGAATCTCGCCACAATACTTTACGGCTGGGTTTTCTTGACCCTGGGCAACGTAAGGATTAACCACCAAAACGAATATCGTAATCAGTTGGAGATGATCTGCCAAAAAGTAATTAGTTAGTAAGACCACCTTATCTCAAGGATTCGGGATGCTTACCAGCGACAGCTCTCTGCCCTTGTTCGTCTTTGGCGTTGTTTGCCAGGTTCATGATTCGTGCCATAATGGGGTCACAGAACATTTTCATGGTATTGTATATTTTTTCGACTGGCTGGACCGCAACCACAGCCGCCACACCCTCAGTAACTTCCTCTTGACTCGCTGGCTTTAGCTTATCGAGAACCGACTCATAAAATGAATGAAGCTGTTCAATATGCCCTCCAAGCAGCTTTTGGCAATCTGTTCCTAGAAACTTGAACGCCAAGGCAGCGGCCTGAACAACTTCAGCTGAACTATGCTGGAAGCCTGATATAACATAGTTTAGCTGCGCCTCGAGGGTCTCTGGATGCTGTGCCGTCCATTCCGTATACCGTGCAAGTGCCATGATAGCCTGGAACCGTACCTTTTCTTGGTTCGGTATTTGTGTAATAAGTGGAATCACTTGCGATAAAATGAGACTCTCTTCAGGATCAACCATACGGCCCATAGCTCTCAAACTGAAAAGCGGAGCCTCAAGCTCTTGCCAATGTGGAACGTGCTGATCACTAGATTGAGATGCATATTTGGAAACCCATTGCTGGATGGCTTGGTAAGCCTTGGTCAAGCATTCTGTTACGCCTATAACTGAACAGCAGTCCTTGAGGACGTCACCCATAGAGTGTCGAAAGTGACGGAACTTCTCTTCCTGCTCCCGGTCACCCCCAAAGAGGTCATTCTCCCCTTCCTCTGGACGCGGATACTCAAGGTGCTTGACCATAATATCCACGAGTTTTGAGAAAATGTCGGAGAAAATGAGTCGTGCATCGGCATATCGGTCAAGAATGACATACTGCTTCAACTCGTACCAGAATACAAAGGTGAGAGAAACAGCGTCACGTTCCCAATCTCGCGCGCAGCATTCTAGGACTGCCTCAACGAGTCCCCGAAACTCCGATGGTAAACGAGCGATTAGAACAACCCAAGCTTCACCTGCCTCGGCGAAAAGCCTGGTGATACCCTTAAACGTATCCGTATCCTCAGCCTCAGCAGTTTCAACAATCTTGGGGCGAAGAGACATTATGCGTGGATACAACGCCTGAATGATTGGTAGTGAATCATCTACTTCACGGGTGTCCCTATACAGAGTACACATACTGTCTACCGCGGAGTCGAAAGATCCATCATCATCTAGCGCCTTCAAAATAACGTCCATCAATGGTGACTCCACTATTCTGGAAGCTGGGATTTCACGCATCCAAGATGTAATACAATCGAGAAGACGAGGATTGGTTGACGCAGTAGCTATTATCAAAGCCGTATCGTTTAGTATGATGTGAAGTGTATTAAATTTTGTTTAAAAAAAATAAGGGAGGCAAGAAGCACATACGTGATGATTGGGCATATTGAATTAGAAGATGCATAACTTGCTCGGCGTTATCTTCCAACAGTTCTTTTGTCCTCAAGATGAGATCGTCTTCCTAAGTTGAATGTATTAGATTTGAACTATGGTCGTGTAAAGGAGTTCGCCGCCGATCGATGGTGAAAAAATGGGATGCTGAATCTGCCGAACATACACTCAAATTGATCTTGCGCCCTTCCATGACTTCTTCCGGAAGGATCCTCAAAAATTCCAACACACAGTCACCGGCAGTGCTCCCAAGGGTCGAGCCGACACGAGCAAGGACATCTTTCCAATCGACCATCTGAATCGCAAGGCTGGCTAGGCAGACGCAAAGCTGCGTTTGGATCGGGCGGGGACCCGAAGCGAAAGCCACGAGTAAATTCAGGACTGAGTCTCTCAAAGCCATCACTGCCTGTGCGGGCAATTGATCCAGATCAAACATTATCTAGTGCCATCAGTTTTCCGGAGTCACCGCATGAAAGGTATGGGGGCGCTTTCACCTTGCCCTTTAATGTAGTCGCAGCGAACAACTTGGCTTCGATAGGGACATCCGGGGACTGAAGCATATCATGAGTAATAGTCCAAGCTTCGACCTAGAGTAATACATCGAGATTTTGTTAGTGCATGCTTGCTTACGAGGTTTTTTTTGGGAGGGGGGGATGTTATATCTATCATAGGGGAGGGGTGGCTGATGAGGGGTTAAGGGGGCAACAAACAGATTTCTGAAAATTTTCAAGAAATTCATGGGCATGCGCCTTCTCAGTTCGTGAAACATTTCCTTGCATAGTGGCGACTGCAGCTAGGACAGGCCCAACAGCCTGTCCTGTGATTCCTTCTTTGCTGGCCATTGTTGATTTTGTGAGTGCAGTTTTGGTTTGGTGTACTCCGTAGGAGTGGGTGAAGAGGGGTCAGCCAGGCCGGAAGGCTCAACAGCTATGGGGTTTGATCATTAAGTCTCATTAAACAAGCATGAAAGATAGTAAGTAATAGATGACCGAGATGCTCGAAATCATCAATAGGGAGGATTGGAGGACGGGGGGTGGGGTGAGGTCAAGAAATGCGGAAGTGGGATGTGGTGACGATTGACCCGAAAGGAAAAGTTAGTGAGCCGCAAAGATGGAATTCCCCCGAAGCCGCCAGGAAAACCCGCGATCAATTGAAGCTTGGAACAACTGTTTTTCGTGTTCATCCTTCCAACACCTTCGCAACGACACACTTTTATCCCCTGCAATTAAGTCGGATTTGTTGTATTCCTTATTTTCCTTATTTATATTTCCTTATCAGCTTTCTACCCTTTATAAGCCCACTATGACTGGCAGAGGCGGTGGAGCTGCTCGCAAGACATTGCTTGCACCCATTCACTTCATTTTCAAGCTTCTCCAACAACGGTCCACAGTTTCTATCTGGCTTTATGAGCAGCTTGCGTTCCGGATAGAAGGAAAGATTAGAGTAGGCAGTGCTTTCCCTCTTGGCTGATGATGTTGCTGACTGAATGACTAGGGGTTCGATGAGTTCATGAACCTGGTAATTGACGACGCGGTCGAGGTGAAGTTGGCCACAAAAAGTGACGAAGAAAAGCGACGGCCATTAGGTACTGATTAATACTATGCTCTGATTCTTTGCTAGGATATGATGCTAATTTAGTATCATGACAAAAAAATTTAGGTCAAATATTGCTTAAGGGTGACAATGTGTCCCTTATCCAGGCAGTCCAGTGATTTTAAAAGAGACGAATTATTTTGAATTCTCGCTTCAAACAATGAACAGAAAAAAGAATCCCCTCGCCACTTTCTCTCACACTATGACAGCCCTAATCGGCCTCTTTTTTTATTTTACGCGTTACCGCTGGAAGACGGACGGGCTTTCCGCATTTCAATCGAATGCACAAATTTATGGACATGAAACTATTTCGGGGCTTGTTTCGATTACATTTGGCGCACAATACACCGGTCATCACCAACAATTAGGACGTCTACTGGCCAGTCATGATTTGTAATGGGTATTTCTTCGGGCGGGGAGAGTATTTGCTCCTGGAGAGAGAGGGCAACTGCAGTCTAGTTAGGATAATTGTTACAATCTTGAATCTCAAGAAAGGTTGATTCTCACCAAGTAGTGGCATCTTTGCCGTTTCCATCTTGCTATCACTCAACCACCTCGAATACCTCGCAAGAAAACTATCGTAGTACCCTTTACCATGACCGAGTCTTCTAAACTCAGGGTCGAAAGCCATTCCCGGCATCACAATCAGGTCCAATCCGTGTGATTCAGCCGTGGCATTCTCAGCTGCCGTAGGTGATACCCCAGTTCCACCAAAGCAGTTCCTTTTACTGAGGGCCTGTGATTTGTTGAGCGATGGAATTCCCCACTTGTCGGACTTGAGTGACATGAATTCTTCTATCGAGTCTAGAGCGAGCATATCCATAACGGAAGCTTTTTGCGGCGTAGAGGATGATGTAAGGCTGTGTATGTAGGGAACAAAAACCTCCTTGCCATTCTTAAATGCATCTTGAACTATCGCTGTTGTCGAGACTTCCCCCGTGGGCATAGAAAGATATATACCTATCCTTTTTGCACTCTGGTACTCAGGAAGAGCAAACAATCTGCTCGCAACGATTCCGGCTGTATGTCATCAGCATGTTGTGTGAGATATTATATAAGACCAAAAGGATTTATATACAACTAACATTGATTAATGATAGATTCCGTGGGGATTTTCTGCAAGACATCCCGCATTCTTTTGCGGAGGTCCTTTTTAGCTGCCTGTAACCCGGCCATAACTTTTCTTTTTTTAAACCCAAAGACGTGAATTAAATAGAAAGAAGAGGGAGCCGTGGTTTAGATCATGTGTTGTGTAAGAATGATGAGTCTATCTCGAAATGCTCGATAATACTATTCAACTCGCAAGAACGTGGGATTGACTCAAGGCCGAGGCTTGGCGCTTGGATTGCATTGTTTTGGCTGCCGAAGTATTTGAGTACATGGTTGCCAACGATCG
Organism: Aspergillus sparsus; assembly: GCA_027569235.1. Classification (NCBI taxonomy): domain Eukaryota; kingdom Fungi; phylum Ascomycota; class Eurotiomycetes; order Eurotiales; family Aspergillaceae; genus Aspergillus; species Aspergillus sparsus. Next base: position 76,651 of record JAPDES010000096.1, read on the forward strand.
GCAGGGAGATTCACATACTCCCCTTGTGAAAGGGCCGCGCGGACTGCGCCCTTTTGCTGGAATATTCTTCTCTTTTTGATCACTTCAACCACTCTCAAACCATTTCTTTCAGAAAGAAAGGCGACAATGATGATTATTCCTTGCCTCTTCGCTAGTTTGCTAGCTCCAGTTGTTGGCGCCGGCAGCGCTGCCGATCTTGTCGGAACATGGAGTACTAAATCTCGCCAAGTTCTTACAGGCCCAGTACGTTCTTGACAATTATTCTGCTCCGATTCCGTGTGCAGAGTGTGCAGCAGTAGGGTTGATTCTAATGCATTTCATTTATCACTATTGTAGGGCTTTTACGACCCAGTTAATGACAAGCTACTCGAGCCAAACCTGACGGGTATTTCATACTCGTTTACAGCGGACGGACATTATGAAGAAGCATACTATCGAGCCATTGCAAATCGTCAGTGCAGAAACGCGTTACTTCTGATATACTGCCCACGTGTTAACTTATACTGAGCAGCCCAGGACCCAAGCTGCCCAAAGGGTATCATGCAGTGGCAGCATGGTACATATATTATTGCTAGTGATAACTCCCTACGATTAACTCCAATCGCTCGGGACGGACGTCAACTTTTATCAGACCCATGCTCCGGCTCGGCAGGAGTTTACACACGCTACAACCAGACTGAGATTTTTAATGTACCATCCTGACCTCTCCTTTCTTCCCAATTTGCACCTTATTTACTAACTTTGATAGTCATTTGCGGTATCAGTAGACGCATACTATGACATCCAACGCCTAGATCTATATTCCTTCGATGGATCACCCATGAACCCTATGTATATCGTGTACAGACCGCCGCTAATGTTGCCCACTGGCTCGCTGAGCGAAGGAGCTTCGAGCGAAACTAAGCGTCTTGTGAGCAGAGATACTGAGTCGTTGTACAGCATGAAGGGTTTCTGGAAAAGCGAGAAACTCGCTGATCCCGATCGTTGGCTGTGGGTTGGGGTTCTCATGACCGTGATCGGTGGAGCTACTGTCTTTTTCTCTTAGCAATAGACAGAATAGCTTCGCAGAGTGAGCTTTTGACGTATATGGAACTCTCTAGCACAGCTTGTAATGCCATCCCTCTCTCGATCGGCTGTCTCTGTTCTTTCATTTGGTGCACATGAGTTTTTTAACTTGCCTCTTTCTCGTTTCTTTTTTTTTTTTCTTTCGACTTGTATGATATGGCTGTAGGTAATGGCACATAGCCAAGGCCACTTATAATCGGAAGAACTTTTTTTCCACGCCAAAGGCCCCATTCTAGGCGGAAATTCTATTGTACAGGTAGTAAAGGATAGTAATACATATTAATGTTGGCCTGAACAAAAGAAAAGTCAACACGCTCAGAGTGCAGAGACAGCCTCCTTGGCAATCTTTGCGACCTCCGATCGCTCTGCGGACTTGCCGTCAAGGGCTCCTCCAGGAGCGAAGAGCGATTTAAGCACGCTTCCGAGATCGACCTTTTTGCCGGTGTCTTTAAGCCTAGAAACTTCTAGAGCTACAATCTGTCTAATCTCGTCCAGGTTCATCGTCTCCACCTGACTCCCGTACTCCTCCAGGATCGCTAGAGCCTTATCTTCTTTCTCCTTGAGGTCAGGTCGACTGGCGTCGAGGAACTGTTGAGCAGAGTCCTTGGCGGCAGCAGCGCGTTTCCGAATCAATGCGAGAAGCTGTAGGTCCGTCTGGATGGGGGAGGAGGTTTTCATTGAATTGTTGGTTTCGGAAATCAAAGCTCGAAGGACGTTAAGCCTAGTAAATGAATGTTCCTATTAGTCTCAAATTCTTTGGCATGGTAAATTAAAGCCTATGAACAAATCACACTCGCTGGTAAATCACCTATCAGTATCTTTCGCCCTCATGGCGACTTTCAGGTCGGATCTGATTTTGGCCATTAGTGGCGGCGAAGCTGGACTAGAGGTCGAGTTCCATCGTACTGGAAACAAGCCCACGCGGGATTTTATTCGCAGATATCTAAACATTATGCGCCACAGTTTTTGCAGATAATTTAAATCAATTGGAGTGATTGGGTCTGTGAGGATTAACACGGGTGCAAAACAATGATGAAGGTGCAGGTCCGCCGTTATAGTCGGAGAAACACCAAAAGGCGGAGAGCTCCAACAGCCAGCAAAAAGTTCACTTCCTCCGGGCCCGTGCACAATTTTGCTTCCTTCCTGCTGCTTATTATTATTGTATGCTGGCTCTCTCCAGCTTCAACAGTGGACGGCCTGGCTGTGGAACACAACGTACTTTTCATTGATGTTCTTATCCCCCCACAATCGTCTTCCCATCTTCCCCCCGGTCGCTCCCTCCTCTGTTGAATTGTTTTCCCTTTCCCTGCCCTCGCGCTGATTGAATCGTTGCAACGCCGGGGTGCGCGACCACCTTTGAGCCTCATACGGGCTACATAACACTATCATGTCATACCCGAATCTCCAACCGGCGATGACGCCTCTGAAACCTGTTCCAGGGACGTTTTTCCAGACGCCTGCCCCTATTAATGACTCAAACCTGCCGGCTGGAGCTCCAAAACCGGCTCCGCCCGTAACAGAGCAAACGCCGCCAACCTCACTACCCAATCTTCCCCCAGCAGCTTCAAAGTCCAAAACCCAGACTTTGAGTACCGAAGGGCGAGCAGCCCAGACGGTCAATGATACTTTGGCCCAGGAAGCCCGCTATCCTGACCTCGACAGCTATTTATCTCGTGAGTGGAGCCACATTTCTTTGAGACTATGATCCAGCTAACAACCTCTGCGTAGAGGGTTTTTCATCCGACTACGATATCCCCGTGTCGCCATCATGGGCTCCTTTCCAAAAGGTGAAAATGTACAATATACCAGACCAGATTTTTGATCAATATAACCGCGCGCAAGTGTCCACTAGTATGGGGTTGTTGGCAGAGCTGAATCATGCGTGGGTTGCTATTGACAACGCTCTTTATATTTGGGATTATACACATCCCAATCCCCAGCTAGTCGGGTTCGAAGATCAGCCGAATAGCATCAACGCAGTCAAGCTAGCGAGACCTCGTCCAGGCGTGTTCCTGCCTTCTATCACCCATTTACTTATTGTTTCAACAACTGCTGAGGTCATCTTGCTGGGAATGGGTTGCGAAGCGACTGCCGGAGGCGCTCGACAGGTGACGCTGTATCAAACTGGAATGTCAACGTCAGTTCGAGGATTAGATATCCATGTCATGACAGCTTCAGACGCCACAGGCAGGATCTTTTTTGGCGGCTCCTCTGATAACGACGTTTATGAGCTCACTTATCAACAAGAGGAAAAATGGTTCCAAGGGCGGTGCTCCAAGACAAACCATACTAGCTCTCGGCTAGCAGCATTCACTCCAAATTTAAGCTTCACGCAGAAAACCTTTGAACATATCGTACAAATGGAGATTGATGACACAAGACGCCTACTCTACACCCTCTCATCTGCTTCTACAATTAGGATATTTCACATGAAGTCTGATAATACTCTTTATTTGTCTATTACTAAACCAGCTCTGGATATTTATGCCAACATCGGCCATATAATTGTGTCGAATGAGACTTTGAATCCCAAGGTGAAAATAGTCTCCATTAGCCCTATCCCAGCTGCTGAGGCGTCCCGATATCACTTGATGGCTACAACTGCAACTGGATACCGCATCTACCTGAGCGCTACTGGAACTTACAACTGGTCGTCAACACCAAACGGCGCGAACGCCCCTACGAGCATGCAGGCGCATTACGTGAAGACCCCACCTTTTGATGGCGCGCCAGCTGGTTCCTTAGGACTGCAAACTCAAGCTCGATTCCAGCCTACAATAGCATCCAAGGCACCAATCCACTCTCTAGACCCAACCAGATTTACGGTCCGATACCCTCCGGGTTACTTTTTCTGTTTTACTTGCAAGGACGCTACACAAAAGTCTGACACTCTCTTTATCTCGTCCCCTGACTCAGGACGTGTGGCTCGCTCCCAAGAAAACGTGATACCTGGGAAGGCTGCGGAGACGGGTGTCTGGCTGTCCTTGGGTAGTAGAGCAGAAGATGTCGGGCTTAGTTCTCCTGTCACCCCAGCTTCTTCGACTCCTGGCGGGTTTGGCAATGAACTCGCTGTTCAGTTTGATAACCCAGCAGCAGAAGTTGCTGTGCTGACAAATACTGGGATTCATGTGTTCCGGAGACGACGACTTGTTGACATTTTTGGTGCGCTGGTTCGCAGTGGTGGCAGTGGCGGTGAAGAAGGCCTGGAAGGTGAAGTCAAAAACTTCATTCGTACCTATGGGCGAAGCGAAACTCTTGCTACTGCCCTTGCAGTTGCATGCGGTCAGGGTATTGAAGTGTCTACGGATTCACGACTTACAAAAATAAACGATCCTGATGTCCTTGAATTTGCCCGCAAGGTTTTCATCGACTATGGCGGCCGCCCCACTGTAAATGAGAATGCTGTTGCTGACAGTTTCGCTGTCGATGCCGTTGTTCTGTCCCCTCGACATGCAGGAATTGCCCTCTACATATCAAGACTATTACGATCCATTTGGAAGAAGGAAATCGCCAAAGTGAGTAGTTCACCGAATGGGGCACAAAAAATTTCAGCGTCTTTTTCACCTGCCAAGTTACAAAATATCCAGCGAGATTTGTCTGCTTTGCAAGAATTTTTCAAGTCTAATAAGAGCTTCATCGAAGGGCTCAGTGGTCCCGAAGCCTTGGCTCGTGTAACAACAAAACAGGAAGAAACTGCACTGCTAGCAGAGCACCGTGCCCTTCACTCGCTTGTCCAACTCGTATCTCATACCATCGAAGGCATCTCCTTTGTCTTGGTCCTTTTCGATGAAAGCGTCGAAGAAATTGTTGCGCTTTTGCCGGATGACTCAAAACAACGATTCCTGAAACTCACCTTTGAAGAACTTTTCAGCACAAGCAAAGGCCATGATACTGCCAAGGAATTGGTTAAGGGAATTGTTAACCGGAACATTGCGAAAGGATCAAATGTTGAGACTGTTGCCGATGCCCTACGAAGGCGTTGTGGTAGTTTCTGCAGTGCAGAGGATGTGGTAATTTTCAAGGCGCAGGAGCTTCTGAAGAGAGCTACGGAAGCTGGCTTCAACTCGGAATTTGGTCGCAACCTGCTCAATGAAAGTTTACATTTATTTCAACAGGTTTCTGAAAGCTTACCTATGGACTATCTCGTTTCGGCGGTGGAAAGCTACATTTCCAACCAATTCTTTGCCGGTATGATCTGGACTTTAGAGCATTAATATAGAATTTACTAACAATTTGTCAATAGGTGCAATTCAGTTAGCGCTGAATGTCGCTGGTCGCTCTGATAAAGCCAACATTGCTCTGTCCTGGATAATGGATGGTCGCCCAGAAGATGTGAGATTCATTCTACTTGAGATGTTGCAAGTAAATGATGCTAATTAGAGCTTTAATGAAGGATTCTCGGCGAGACTACTTTTACTTCAGGAAGCAATGTTACGAAATTATTTTTAAGGTTATTATTGCGGTTGATAATCTGGCCGCTCAAGACCCAGGTGTTGTCGATGGGCAGTTTACGGTCATTGCCAAGCGGAAAAACGAGGCCTATGGAATTATTTCGGACTCGACCGATGAAGTTTTTTTGACAAGCTTGTATGACTGGTATCTGGAACAGGGGTGGAGTGATCGTTTGTTGAAAACCGACTCAGCCTTCGTTGTTGTCTACCTCCAACGTAGGTCGGCAGATGATATCGCCCACGCAGACCTTCTTTGGAGGTACTACACTCAGTCGCAGAGATTTTTTGAGGCAGCTAAGGTGCAGTTTAATCTTGCACAAAGTTCCTTTATTCTGCCTCTCAGTCGCCGAATTGAGTATCTCGGGCAAGCACGAGCCAACGCGTCCACCTTTACACCAGACGTTGGACGGCTACCCCGACAACGGGTGTTGCAGGAAATATCAAACTTCATCGATGTTGCAAATATCCAGGATGATCTCTTGCAACGACTGAAGGACGACGACCGGATTGCAGCTGATCAAAGGGCTAAAGTTATTGAAGAGGTAGACGGTCCTATTTTGGACATTACCGCAGTACGTTGATGAGTCATTCTATGGCACCAGTTTCACTTCTATTCTCTCATGCTAATGATAATTCTAGATATTCAATAAATATGCTGACCCTGGAAGTTACTACGACATTTGCCTCCAAATTTTCTTTGTTGCCGACTACCGTAACCCCGCAGATATCAAGGCGATGTGGCAACATCTTTTGCAGGGCTTGCACGACGAGACTCTCACCAAGGGCTCACCCCAGCCTTACGAAGCGGTAATTGATAAGGTTCGGAGTCTCGGTAGTCGCCTCCGGATGTCGGAGTCCATCTTCCCGGTCCCGACCCTTCTCCCCATGCTGGAGCGATATGCGCTAGAGCACCAGCGCAACGTTGGCCCACCAACATGGGTTGTTGACCTTTTCCTTGATCTGGGAGTCGCGCACGAGACGATCTATTCTGTTCTCGAGTCAATGTATTACACTGACGAAGCTCCCTTCCATGGGTCTAACCGCAAGTACATTGCCAAGGACCTGCTGTATCTGATTGACCGGTGGTTCCACGAGACCGTGCGCCTAGGTGGAGTCGTTTTTGGAAGTGATGTGGTTGCAGAGCGCATTTCCGAGATGCTTATTCTCCTTCAGCAGGGCGGGATTGCGCCGGACCAGATGCGAACTGCGCATGAGCTGAGGGCCCGAATTCAGGATGTCTTGCGGTGACCTCTCAACTCCTGTCATTGACGGTAATGATTTTCTTTCTTCTTTTCTTTTCTTTTTCTTTTATCCGAGAGAATTTTGAAATGAACTAAAATAATTGATTACTTCCTTCTATTTTCCTTTTTATAACAGTTGTTCGTTACCATTTTGCGTCATCCTGCTTTCTTCCACTTTATTTATTTTTCTTTGATTCAATTCTATTGGAAGCCAAAACCTAATTCGCAAGTGGCGTTGGTTGTCCTACTCTTCTCATTGCGATTATGTGCCTTCCCCTCCATCAATGTATTTTTTTTTGTTGTTTTTATCATATTATAACCTTTGGTGAGCATTTGAGGATATAGGTTGTATGATGCACGAAATGGTGGTGATATTATTATATCTTGAGGTGTTTTTTAGATTTTCTAGGACTCTTTTTTTTCTTTTCTTTTTTTGGCCATCGCTGTTTCCCGATATCTCCGAGTCTATATCTTAAGCAGGAGACAATAATTAGATGTAGTTGTAGTGGGGCTTGCAGAACTGCACAGTACAAGTATCGTAGTCTATCGATTCTATGCTACCTAAGGATAAGGTTGTAAAATGAGAAATTTAAAAAAAAAAAGGGGGGGAAATAACGAAAGTTTCAAGTAGGCTTGTTCTGGTTCATTGCATTCGCGTGTCTATTAAGATCATTATTAAAATAATCACTAATTCCGAGAAATGATAATCGAGGATCAAAAGGTAAATTTGAAAGTGGGAGAGGAATTGAAAGGGGAAAAAAACAAAACGAATAAACCAAAATAAAAAAGTCTATCGGAGTAAGGGAAGTGAAGTAAAATGGCTGTAAAGTGAAAAAAAAAGGGGCGGGGAGGGACGAGAAAACAGAAAATGGGAAAAGCAAAGCCATCTCTAACTGTAAAACAAAAACCCCATAAATAACAGAAATAACAGGACATAATGACGACTAAAACCCATCAAAACCGTCTATCAAAACCGGACCGAGGTATCAACGAGATAAGCAATCAACACAGGAATAGCAACAATAGGGAAAGTATCAGAAAATAAAAAATAAGGATTTCAAAAAAAAAAAAGGTAAGGAGAACGAAAGAAAAGATAGGCACATGCAGGACCAGCGGCATTCATGCATAATTAAAGCCATAATTGACCGAGGCGAGAGATAAACCTTGGAGAATGGCTCAGTGCTTCTTCATGGGTGAAAGAGAGGCATATTTTCTTTCTTTTGTTTTTCTGTCCTGTTCATTTATTTTTTTTTTTTTTTCTGCTCTCAGATGATCGAGATCAAAGAGAAGGGAAAATCGATACCAAGACATTTTTTTGCAAAGGAAAAACAAAGATTTTAGGAGAGTTTACTCGAATTGGTCGTATACGGAGATTGGCTTTTCGCCTAAGGCACACAGGCGGAAAATGTGGCGGAGTTTGGCTCCGTAATCGTCATCAAGGTAATCAACAATAGCCGAATCTTTTGGAAGAAAACGTTAGTTAGTTTACTAGTTTGTTTTCTTTACCCCTCATGCTGCAGTGGTGGTAACAAGAAAAAAAAAAAAAAAAAAAAACAAAGCTTGCAAGGGTGGGTAAAAAGCCCCTAGAGAGGTGGAAAGAAGAAGTGGGAGGGGTGAAGAGAAAAAGCAAAAAATAAAAATAAAAAATAAATAAACAAAATAAAAGATCGGATAAAAAGACTTACGAATGGTGCTCCGATTGTCAAAGATGACGATTGTCCTAGGCTGCCACCGTACTCTCGCCTGGAAATCATGCCCACTGACAAGATGTTGCATGAGGAAATCAATTAACCATCGCTGCTCGGGCTCCTTGAGTCCTTGAATTTTGGTGATGAACTCTCCATTTACAAACAAACATTTCTCACCCGTTACAGGGTGAACTCGGACTAGTGGGTGAACTGTATCGACAGGGTCTTTGCGCACCAAGCCGCCAGTGAGACGGGCATGATTAATCATTTTCGCAGAAGAGTGAACCGCACGGAGGGTATCGAGCCATGAGCAAAGAGTTGGAGAGAGACGCCTGCGCATTTGAGATTAGCTATACTGTATTCATCCCCACTCTGAAAGAAAAAAAAAAAAAAAAAAAAAAAAAAAAAGAAGGGAGAAAGAAAAGATAAAATAATAATAAAAAAAAAGGAAAAGGGAAAAGGATAGGAAAGGAGAAAAAAATAAAATAAAATAAAAGACACTTACTTATAAGCCAGATCGGTCGCAGAGAAGACAGTATCACCTCCGACTTCAGGGCCCTCCAGCAATCCCAACATAACATACCCAGGCGGTTGAATCTCGTAACTGACGTCCTGGTGCCAGAGTGTGGTGGTAGTACGTTGCTCTAGGAAACGCGAGATCTCTGCGCGATTTCCATCGCGATGAATGATATGGAATCCTGGATGACCGCGCACTGTACCCGACACTGGCTGGTAGTTCGGTTTGCCAAAGTGGCTCATAAATTCTGCTTGCGCTGCGGGGCCGGCATCGATGAGATCCTGGTCGGGGAAGGCAACAACTTTGCGCTCAGCAACCAGGAGGGCAAGCTCATCCTTGGCCGCGTCAGAAAGTTGACTGAGCTGCACATTCTCAATAATGGTGCCAATCTGAGGCTGAATCTCCGTCAATTTGACACCCGGTTTTAACAAGTTGCGCTTGGATTTGTCTTCAACACGCAAGGCGGGGTCTTCGTAGTCGAATGGGGGGAGTGGATCAAACCACACCTTGTCCCATGTTGGGAGGTAATCGGGATACCTCGTTCGTAGGTGGGATTCCTTAGTAACATCCACGTAGGGGATGTTGATGTCATAGCTGATTGGTTCTTCGGATTTATGGGCATTGACGGGTTGGGCCTTCTTGGGCCTCAGGACAGGGGCTGAGGACGGCATTGTGGATGATGGAGAGAGATTGGGTGAGAGGGAGAGGAAGGATTTGTTGTGGTATCTATTAGGTTGTCGTGGGAGGAAATTGCGCTCTTTTTGGATGTTGCGATAGAGGAAGTACGGAGAGGAAGAGAGAAGGGGAGAAGGGGGGGGGGCGGTTTACAGGGAGATGAGACTCGGTAGGTTGAGCATTAAAGATGATGATGAAGAGGAGGAGGAGGAGGAGGAGGAAAGGGAGATTAATTGAGCAGATAATATTATAATATATTGAAAGGGAGAATGAGGAATTGCACGAATAATTATACAAGGAAAGGGAAGGAATCGAGGCCACAAAGGAAGAATAAATAAATAAAAATAAAAACGCAATAATCAATCAAAATCCATCAATCCATCCGGAAAAGAAATAAAATACGGGACGAAATGAAAAGTATTGACATGCAAGACAAATCGTCATCGCGATAAAGGTATGGATGTATGTATGGATGGATGGATGTATGGTATGTAGGTTAGGTAGGAGGAGACTGTCCAGACTACAGAGGAGTTAGTTAGTTTGTCGTAGTTCCAGAGGTCCTCACACTCTTACAGCAGCAGGTCCTTCTAAACTGGGAAAGCTGGCCTAAGTGGAGGATGGGATGATATGGCATCCACCGGGGTTTCGCTTAGACTACAGTGATCTATCCCTTTCATCTCCGATTATTATTACTATTACTATTCAATACTAAAATAAATAATAAATAAATAAAAATAAAAGTAAAATAAAACAAATAAAATAAAATAAAATAAAATAAAAAATAAGTTTCTCGGTCCAGGGAGGGATAGGTTTAGCAAGCTGGCAGGGGTGTTGCAGACGGTTTACGAAATCCCGAACGGAGTAAGTCAGATTGGAACGGAGCCATAAAGGGGGGCGGGTGAGGGGCAGCGCGCGGCAGGTAAAGAGCCACTTAGAAGCACGCAGTCCTCAAGATGGATATCAAACGGAGCTCAAATGGAAGGAATCGAACACAGCAAGAGAGAGAGAGAGAGAGAGACAGAGACAGAGAGGCCAGAGGGAACAGTAGGAAGGAAATCAACCATACGGAGATGTGCCCGCGCTCATGAGATGAGACAAGATATTGACGACTCCGACTCTTTTCTTTCTTTCTTTCTTCATGAAATATTCGATTCGAGGAAACGAGAAGCGGTCAACCGATCGACTCATTCATTAATGATGGTTGGTGATGGCGACGAGATATGGGCTGAATGGTTGATCCTGATTCACCTCCATCCATATCCGTACCTACTCAGGTAATAATCATCCTCACTTTCACTTTCACCCTCATTATTATTATTATTTTATTATTAAGACCTGTCAAAGTATCGAAAAATGTCAATAAGAATCAATCCCTCTGCACTAAATACCCGCAACAAACAAAACCACAAAAGCAAAATAAAATAAAATAAAAACAAAACTCCCTCATGGCATTGATTACTAGACTGATTGGATCTTCCCTCGGCGATGGAGTCAAGTTCTCGCTCGAGTGTTCCCCCCCCCTGCTCCCGGTGCGTTCCGGGGACCTGGCTACAACTTGTGTTCATTTCACCGCTTAAACCTGGTGCCAAAAATCTCGAGCGAACGATAAGAAAGCTGCGAGGCTATAGGAGGAAGGGCCAGTAATGAAGGTGGGACCGTATAGCATGCACGTTGGCCCAATACTATCATGAACTTTGAGTCCCTTTCTTGCATCGTAATGGGCTGACTGATGCTGGGTCGCGGAAAATGTCCTTTGCAGTAGTCCCCCGAGAAGCAGCTGCAGCTTCCTGTAGCTTTTTGCTATCTTGCATTAGTCCTTGCATAGCTCGATAAAAGTTGGTAAAATCCCGGTTTCAAGGCCCCGCTCTCCTACCTGGTGTTACCGTGGCCACTAATTACTCTTGAGATGATGATTTTGATGATGGTCACGGTTGTGATAATGGTGAATATGATTTCAAAAAAAAAAGAAAGAAAGGTAGTATACTCTACCTCTGTTCTCTACATATGCAAAGCTGGACACAGAGAAATTTCTCTATAGGTTCGTGAATCCCCGCATCAATATACATTCTATTATTTTATCTCTTCATTTAGTTGCTTATTTTATTTACATAAAAGTAAATTATTTTTTTTTTTCTTTGAAACGGGAGTGTGGATGTCTCTTAAGTGGATGGTTTCCCTTGATTTCTCTCGATTGATAAGGCAGATGCAGGCCTAACCAGAATTTCTGTGGAGGGAATCGATGTTTCTGGCCATCCTTTGTTCATATTCAGTTTAGGCCTTCCCTCTTCTTATTGTTTTTATTATTAGTTACTAAGACTGGATTGATAGCTACTTTCCCCCTTCTAGACAAGCTCTGCTTCTGCGCCAAACAAGGGGTCCGCCCATCCTGTTCAGGAAACCGTTTGCTGTTCCCTGCAAACGAACATCGTCTAGAATCCGTTGTTATCTTTATCTTTATCACCAATTTATTAATTTCATTATTATTTCATTCCATTTATTTCCCCTTCTCTCATAGGCTAGGATGATTTTATATAGGAGGAGGCGAAATTTAGGGCCGCACATGGATTTCGCTCGGCTGGGTATAACTTAGCAACCCCGGAGCCCGAGTCCTATCAGCAGCGGCCTCCCCTTTCCCTCCCCCCTCCTTTGTTAATCTGATTCGTCCTGAACAACTTCTACTAGGGCAAAAAGGTCAGCCCAAGCCGATACGCGTGTTTCGAGCCAAGCCTCTTGCGACGTTCGTAAATCCCATCTCATTTCGGGAATGCGGTCCAATGCCCGTGGTTTATCTAGGTTCCCCACATCGATACGTTCTTAGACTAGAAGAAGGAAGAGGAAAGGAATATCCGTTGGAATCGGCCCCATAGACCAGCCCACTGGGGTATTTGGAAACTTTCCAAAGCCGTTTCGAAGACCCATCGAAGCCTCAACAGCAATGTTGTCTTTGATAAGGTGCAATAACAATGCCGAGACACTTTAACCTGCATGCAGGCTCCATTCTAAACCCCACTAGAAACTTAGTTTCCCAAAGAGTCTAGTGGAGATGACTCTGCAAATTAGAATCAGCCGTGCATCCGGCATATTGCCTAAATGCTCTATCATTTGATGATATCTCGACCTCGTTCGCTGCTCGCTCCCTACTCTGTCCTACATCGGGTAGCTCAAGCTGCGATCCAAGCAGACGTTAGGGCACAATTTAGGTTCTAGAAGCAAGCAGGCCAGGCGCCTGTATTTCCTTTGTCTTACAGTTTGCCGGCTTGGCTAAAGGAGTGTCAAAGGAATGTTGAAGGAATCCTAAGGTTGACGCCAGTTGAACCGGAGGTGGCGACTTGTAAACCTATTCGTAGCTGTCCTCGTTAAGTCACAACAACTACCGGCGGTCAAAACTGGCGCGCAAACTTCCGGGGAAACGGGCATCTTCCAAGGTACCGTAGGAGGTACTTTTCGGGTCCTGAGAGGAGCCAGCCCACTTAGGATTGGATTTGGTGCTCATATGTGATAGATTTCATGAATTAAGTGGTTCATGGCCTGACGCTAAACACAACCTTCCCGTGGCCCGCCCCAACGAATTCTAAAGCGGACCGGTCCAATTCATGAGATAGTGGAAGAACGAACGAGCCACAAAACATGAGCGAAATTGCCGAATCGGGTTATTTGACTGCATCCTGCATCCTGTGATTATTGAAAGATATGGGAAGGCTTCTGGTGATGGAAGATACGGCTGATCAATCCTTGCAGGATTTTGCTGTAATGAGTCAGTCCGTGCCAAGGGTAGAGGAGGCTAGAAAAACAAAGATCAGCGGCGTCTTGAGGGAAGGGGGGGGACGGTCGATAGTACCTGGCTAGCTAATGGATTCAGGCACTTCAGAGAAGAGTTGCGGTGAGGGGACTTTTATTTCCTCCCATTATGTAAAATGATAATTTACTTATCTATCAACTTTTGTTTCTTTCATCTCATGTCTTTTTTTTTTTTTTGGGTATTTGGATTGGTATTTTTTGGGCTGGTTCTTTCTTTTTTTTTTTTTTTTTTCTTCAAGTTGCACGAGGTGGATGCAACAAATTTCTACCATCCATTTTAAATAAGCCGATAGATGTTTCACAAGTGATATACATTTCTCTTTTCTAAAAAAAAAAAATTCTTGTTTTTCTAGTAAAAAAGATAGGTTGAATTATGCTGCAAAGCCTAGTAAGGGAAGGAAAAAGCAAAACAATGGTTAGCAACAACCTCATAGTTACCCACTAGGCCACCTTTCTCGATACACATACACGCATACACACACTAAACTTAGCTTACCAGAGTTGTACGATCCACGCAAGCTAAGCTTAAGCTATGTTTAGGGAATCTGAGACGCGTGCATTTGAAAAAGCAAATAACTTTCTAGTCTTGCGTTATCTTTGACTGCCATTCCGAGCCATCGGGACTGGTGAACGGCGGGGGGGAAGAGAAAGAAGGAGGGGGGAAGATGTGGGTAATACTCTGTAATAATCTAAGAGGACGCCTGTGGTCGACCCATTATTCCTGACACGTCTAAGTCACATGATCGCGCGACTGCGAAACATGACAGAACTGGGAATTTAAAAACACGAAACAAAAAAAAAAAAGAAAAGAAAACCAAAGGTTGGAGTTCTTGAAGGATACATCCAAAAAGGAATTGGAACAACAAAGTTCATCTTATTGGTGCAATATTAAAAAAGTATCATTTCATACTGCCATCTTTTTGACCTACTTGAGAGGTGGGCCTATTTTTCCGTATCTCAGGTTGAAGATAATACCTGAGGTACCTACCTGGTATCGACCGACTAACTCGTTGGATATTTGTTTAATTCTTATTTGTCGACCTACTATCCAGGTAGATTATTATTTATTTTATTATTTTCTTTTCTTTGGTGCAGCCGACATTCTTAGCACCTTCCTAGCCTCCCCCTCCTCCCCCTGTCCCTGGACCTTGATGCACTATGGATCTTTGGACGCGAAAGCGCGACCTAATCTATTTCGGCTTCTTTGCTATCCACATACCTATAATCTTTTGTGAGTGCTTAGCCTTCGAGGGCAGGAGGAGCCCGTCCTACAGGATCCTTGTCCTCCTCTTCTTCTCTTTGTCTCCACATCTATCCTCAAGCCGGAATCGTTGAATCCTGATCTTGATGTACGATATTCTGATGCAATCTCAGTGGTTGATGCAGTTCCTCTCCTTCCCACATTCCTGAGAACGGATGTGTCCTCCCAAATACGTGATTACTACATCAACACCTTCCATGACAAGTTCTTCGAAGGCCCCATTCCAGTTTGGTTCACTTTCTACTTATGGATGGAACTATGTTATCATGTTCCGCTCAGTGTCTGGGCGCTAGGTGCTTTGCTTAGAAGTATGTTCATCCCCCCATTGCAGCTCCTCACCTCCACTCCTTTTACGCAGTCTACTTGCTTCATGTTGCGAGTAGTCTTGGTCCTACCCTCCCTAATAGAGAGGGGAGGGGTAAGAGATCACTCTCTTCTATTTTGATTTCCCTTTTTTTTTTTTAAAAAAAAAAAAGAAGAATTATTCTAAGAAAAAAAAAATTATACAGATGACCCTCTTGTGCCAGTCCATCTCCTCGTATTCGGGATTCAATCGTTCCTCACATCCTTGACCTGCTTAGTCGAAGTCTGGGGCTGGGATGATCGTACTCAGACTGAAAAGCAAAACATTACTACGCTTTACGGACCATATGTTGCGCTAGGTACGTTCAGATCCCTATCATCCCCACGCGGGCTGGCTTGAGTGATTTAGGTGATTTAGGCTTGAGCTAATCTGCACCCCAGGAGCGTTCATGGCGCTGGATATGCTTTGCCGCCTGCATGGGAGACTCCTTGGCAAGTCGAAGCGGGAGTAACTGTACCCCGATCGACCAGGCTTGGTCGGGTATCATGTAGGTAGGTAATTGCACAGAAGCAGGATTCGGATGGAGAGAGATGACTGGGAGGTTACGTATGTATGGCATCATTTGCGGGGAATGCTTTTCAGCCGGAGTAGAAACAAAGTAGTTTTTGGCGTGCTTGTCCTCAAGTGTTCCCGTCTAACTTTTAGGGTGACTGCCTAACAAAACTCTAATTAGGTGTGGAAGCCGATTTATGTCATCTTGCGGCAACCCTGTAGCACATAATTTAGTGCCGACCATTATATAGGCATCAATTGGGTATCACACTACACCAACCCCCGAGAAGCAGCTAAAATTTACGACTTGCGTAATGATGAAAAAGTAGGTAGAGGTCCATGCTAAATGATGCATAGATTATAGTCACAAGGTCCAGTGCCCGACCGAAACGCCCTGTATTGTTAATGAGTATAAAGAAGTACAAGTGGCTGGGATATCTAGTCTACTGATGTCTTGAATGCAAGGAGTAACGTCATAGAATCCACTGTTACAGAATGGAGACAACTGGGCCGCTCGAGGTGTAGTCATAGATCAAAAGACAGGGTAGAAAGAAAAAAAATATTGCCGGCCGGACCACGTCAATTAGCTCGGAGTCCAGGTCAAAATGGTCATCTGCATCATATCAAGAACTCAATGGCCCCATCCAAGTCCCCATTCGCTGCATCTAGGGCGCGCAAGGCCTCCTCACGAGTGAACCCGAGCTCCGTGATCTTCGCGATAGAATTTGGAGGCCAGCGGGATGATTGAACAAGAGGCGAGCGAGATGGAGGATTCGCAGAGTTTGTGCTAGAGCTACTAGGCCCTTGACTACCGTCCGCCTGATGAATCACCGCGCCCGTTCGAGCCCCAACTTCAGCACCATCGGCGCCTTTGATAGTGGGCTCATCCTCGAACTCCTCTAAAAGGTGCCGAGGAATGTCTGCCTCCCCAAGAAATGGGACAGCTTCATCTTGGATGACAAGGGCTCCCCTTTTAAGATCTATGCAAGCTTGATGTCGCTTTAACATATCTAGGCCCAGGAGAAGGTCGATGTGTTTTCCTTCCATAACAGTGAAAGAACAAGGCAAAAACATGCTACCGATCTTGATCGGCGCCGAGTGTACTCGACCAAGAATGTTGGCTGTCCCGACACCCTTCGCGGTTCCTTTAAAGCGTTGATCTACCAAACGCATGATATTGCATGCAGTTGCACACTCAGGAGACATGATCGTGACCTGGGCGCCTGAATCAACAAAAGCGTTGAGCCTATGGCCTTCGACTTCAACAGGAATATACAACATTGTTACACGGCCGAATGCTGTAACGTTGGTTAGTCGGGCATTCTCATCTCTGCGGAGATAACCCCCTTCGACTTACATTCAGGGTGGTGTTCCATGGTGTTATGAAGATTTTCTGTAACCGCATTTTGGCGAATTATCTCTTCAATCTCCTTTTGGTTTTCGGGGTTAAACGGATCCGCATTCAGCATCGCAATGCGAGCCTCTTTCTCTGCTTCTCTCTGAGCCTCTTGCTGCTGCTGAGCGAAGAGAACCTCGCGAAAACGTTGGGGATCATGAGCAACATTGGCCAGCTCAGGATTTCGCTGTCGCAAGGTATCACGCACACGAGGGTCGCCTAAAATACGCAAGCGGATCATTTCAGGATCTGGGGTCATCTGTTGCCTTCGTTGAAGATTTTGCTGGGCAGCGGAAAGACCACTGGGGCCGGCAGAGGGTCGAGCGGGTGTCTGCGGTGCCCGCAACGTCACATGGACCCCTATCATGTCTCCTTCTCCAATCCCGACTTGCTCGAGCGTTTGGGAATCATTGCCAAGGAGCTGGTTGTTATAGACAAGTCTTTGGGAGGTGGGGGGGATGGATGTTTCGGCCGCGACAATGCTTTTGAGGAGTTCAACTGTCGTATCCTGACCAACCACCAAGGGGATTAGATCGAGGTCCTGGTCCGGTCGGATAACATTAATAGTGATACGCCTATGTAATTTAAATGAGAGAAACGTTAGCGAGCGACCCTGATGGTTAATCATTGTTGACTTACATGATGGCTCAGACGTGGTGCGGGGAAGCCTCCCAGGTTTGAGAAGAGGTGTGGGTAAAGCAACCAAGGACAGAGATGAAAGGGCTCTATACCAAAGTCGTCCCCAATGAGGAGTATGATACAGAAAGCCAGCTGGACAGCCTAGGATATTGAAATTTCACAAAGTGTATCTAAGGCTGGAAGGAGCTTTATAGCGAAAAGTGGTGGCGGGAGCCGGCCGGTCACGAGTAGAAGGATAATAATACCTAGAGAGGAAGGGGTTTGGAGGGGTAGAGGGGGGGAGAAGGGAGAGAGACTAAGGAGAGGAGGGATCAAACTAAAAAGAGGAAAAGTAAAATATGAGGCAAGACAGGTAAATGAAGAGCAGGGTATCAAGAGAAGCGAAGGGGCTAGATGCGATGAGGGGAGGATGAAGTTACGGTTCCTGGTGAGGTGCAGCGGGCGGAGGAGAAACCGCCAGCCCGCTTCGTGTGGTAGGCAACCAATCCATGCCACAGTGCGTCATCACCAGTTTGGTTGGTGAAGTACGTCCAGGGAAGTTTCTTAGGATTTGCCTCCTGATCGGTTCAGTTCTTTTACCATTCTCATTAGTACGAGGTGAATAATCGCTATAGTGATTCCAAGAAGTCCCTGGCTACCTAATGTTGCCGCTTTGAACCCCGAGTGTTCGTTTTGTGGGATGATCGCTTACCCATGTGAGGCCGAACCTAATTGGAAGTTCCATATGACAGTCAACTTTAGACTGCACTGGTTAAGTTTTGGAACGGTAGCCCACTAAAAAAAGGAAAATGCAAGGGAGACAGTTATGATTCTACCTAGGGAGGCTATTTACTCTATTTTTTCAAGTCAAGGAGCAAGAATAATTTACGGGAGATTTTTATTTCTCCCTTTTTAATAAATATACATCCTACATATTTTCATACAAGATATATCCAAAGCATATCCAATGTCCACCAGTTGTTATTAATTAGAATCAAGATAAATATTTATTTATTCACTGTGGAAGGAGGTATTATGTAAGATTTATTATGGCTAACTCAATAAGAATCAAACTACGTTCTTTATATATGATGGTTCTTATTGTTAGTCCTAACATTGCCAAGTGGCCACCAGAGAAGCGTGAGAGATATATAACTTGCTATTAACTATAATTCAGCCTGATATTGCTCCTGTAATATAGAACCCCCCCCCCTAAACAACTAGAGGTGGATATCTGTGTAGTGATGACATGGCTGATAAGGGTTGCTGACCTATGAATAGACACCCTAGATGCGCATGGATACTATCTAAATAAGAAGTTCAAGTTCCTTTATCCCACACTTGCCAGTCACCTAGAGGTTTAAGGATGTGGGGGTATTATTGAGGGGATCAGCCTAACCCTAATATAACTATCTAGAATAAGTACTGCACTAATTTACTAGGTGGTATATGGACGGGCATATGTTGACGCCATATAAAAAGGTCTCCCCTCATAAGAGCTCTATTGACTATAATGATTACAAAGGATTAAAGTTATACTACTTATAGTGCATTTTGTAATAATAAGTGGCTTTTCTGTGGCTAGCTGTACACCAAGAATTATTGCGAACAAGAGAGCCTGAAACCTATCTAATACCAGCCAATATTAGACTCTTAGGGAAACGTTTCCATATTTTAACATCTAGTTTAGAACTCAAATTCCGTCTCACATAGGCAAATTAAATAGAGATCCATGATCTCATGGCATCTGTATAGGTACCTACCTATCTACTCGAACTTCTGAAAGCCTTTTCTCAAATAAGTAGCTGCCTTTGCAACACAGTCTCTTGAGGAATTATAGAGCCCCAGTTGCTGCTTCGGCTCCGACACAGCGCCGAAGCGATTATAATCCTATAATTAGGATTTCTACTAATGTACTGTAGCTTGAAGGGAGCTGTTTTAAGTGGTTCTGATGGGCAACTAATACCGGCTGCCCTATGGGATCCAGCGGAAAATTTATCCTAAGCTCAGGAGCTGCAGGCCGTTCCGAATGAACGTTATTTTGGTCGAGCTTCGGATGAAATTAATAATAGAGTTCAGACTAAGCCTGTTGACTTATGTTAACACAGGCTGATGAGATGAAGAGCTTCCTTTCAAGGGCCATAACCAGCCCCGACGAGTTCCTCACCCGTAGTGTAGGTGGAAATACCAGCGATCCTCGAGATTGAACCCTTTCTCTTCCGTGGTCAGCGGCATAGATTATTTATTTACTTATTTTCGTTTTTACCTCCAAAAAAAACACGGGCTTGGCGTTCATGATGCAGCAGATTATTGCTTGCGAAGCAGGGAATAACCTAGAATAAACACCACAGAGAAATCGGCAAAATTCAGGACAATAATAATGGTGATTTACTAGAACCCGACAGTAGTATGTTCATTCGATAATACCAGCAGAATTTCCAAGATGCATCGCTTATAAAAACGCATGGGACGGCTAGAAAGATTTCCTTGGACATGGTTTGGAACTCTGATTGGCCGTGTCAGCTGTGTTGGCACAATTTGAATGGCATTGTTATCATTTTTTTTTTTTTCTTTTTTCCCTTCTTTTTTCAAGAAGGAAAAAAAATCGAAGATGACCTCGGTGGAAACCGAGTAAATACTATTATTGTCGTAGAACGGAACATCCATACCTGGGCGGACAGCAGTGTTACCGCTTTGGTTTAGAGCTGCAATCTTGCAGGATGGCCGTCTCAGGCAAAAACTAGGTGTCATTGTTACTGATGAGGAGCAAGCTAAAGGGCTTTTACAGAATATAGTGATATCAAAATTTTTAATATGTTGAATAAAACCCGAAATATCGAAGCCACTAAGTGTGTCATTCGAATTCAAAGGGAGACCCAACCTCCCCAAATTAAGGGAAAAGGAAAACCAAAAAAAGGGCTAGAATGCAAGACTCCATGCGAGCCTGGTATATAGATATTTGTGTATTTAAAGTAAGTAATCTAGGATGGACAAGGAGGAACAAGGCCTTCAACATTATTATTTGAAGCGGATTCGAACCATATAATCATCTTTCATAGAAAGCATCAACTCCGTCAGACAAATTAGTATATATTTAACTACCTGTAGCCAATATGTTTTTTTAGTTTAAATATTTTTCTTTCATTTTTTTAAATAAAATTATTATTAAATTACTTGAACTTGTGTAAATCTTCCTTTTCTTAGGTACAAACTGATCTATATCATGTCATGATAAGACTTAATGAGGTATAGAAATGAAGTTGGCTTTGCCTAGGTACTAGCCAGAGTTCTAGTTTGTAGGTACAATACATATCATATGTGTGATATCACAATACCTGCTACACCCCGATATAGGTTTTAGTTGGTATTCTCCCGACACATACGACCACAGGGGTCTGGGTTCTGCCCTGTTAGGTGGAGAGAATATGAGCGCCTACCCTTTGTGCTGTTAGCATCTTGTAGAGATGATTAGCTCTTGCTTGACTTCGGGTTTCAGTGGCTACAACCTAACATTCTGTCCACGGTTAGACTGTTTACTTGTGATATTTATCTCGTGTTTGGGATGGAGTGGTTTGGTTTCGGTCCCAATGGGGTGGTTCAATTTGGTCGAGTCCCTGTCCCAAACCGCCTCATCCCTAGATAAAGCATTATTTCTAACATCAATAATCTATCCTATTGGGGCAATAATGTTATATATTTGAGTGCTTGATTTTCAAGAGATTAAGAAACTAAAATAATTTATACTATCTAAAGGCATATTTATAAAACCTGTTATGTGAAATAAATGATGAGATAATCATACTCTCAGTGAAATCCCACCCTTCATAGAGTTAATGTAAGAAGTCCATAACTATATATATAATAAAGAAAACTGGAGTTTTGCAATGTAGTACATCTTAACTGAAATCATTAACGTATAAGCATTCTTGTCTCACCTTGAGGAAAGCTTATCTTTGATTAACCTGTGTGTCTTTAGTCCCTCACTGGTGTAAATAATCTTGTGAAATCAGTATATTGTCAATATGACTACACTACCTACTGGACATGAACCATGTTTCCCCGGTTATCTTAGCAAATATACTTAATGAATGGCTACGCAACTGCCGCTGCTATGCGCCAAACCGACATAGAGTATCTCGTGGCCTCTGCAGCTGAATCCCAAACTACTGCAAACATTCAAACTAGCTTCTCACAGAGACTCGTGAATCATAGCCGCAAATAAGCGCCCCCATTTACCATTGCGCAGCTGCACGCACAGTTAGTAGACGAAGCAAATATACCCGAAAATAGACTCGACAATACTCCTCCTATTCATGTTGCCCGCAATGAAACACCATCAATAACACAAAATAGGTATTTAAGGTAACTTTACTAGAAAGAAAATTTTTTGTTTTCTTATTATTTATTTTTTCTTTTCTAATCTAGACTTATTTAAGCTAGAATGTAATAAATATTAATACTAACTTAAAATAAAATTTTATATTATATTACTTTAAATTCTTATTATAATATCTCTAATCTACTTAAAGCTAACCCCTCTTAAGAAGTCTAAAATATTAAAAGTAAGCCAAGCTACAGGACATGTAAAGTAGATAGGGTAAAAAAAAATAAAGAATTTATAATATATATAAAATTTATATATAAAATAAAAACTTAAAAAATTTAATTTAACCTCCCCAAACCAAGGGAAAGGAAAAGAAAAGAAAAAGTGACAAAAAGGGCTAGAATGCAAGACTCTATGCGAGTTTGGAAAAACTGGTTGTCCTAGGGTCAGCCCAATTGCATTATTTCACCTTGCTTGATGAGGTCAATTTGCTTTTTGCCTAGCGGATCTTTCCCGCTGAAGCTATATTTCTTGCGTTCAGCACTACTCCAAGTTGTAATATCCAGGCTGTCACCCCCAATTCCCTCTTTCAGGTGCATGGGTTGTCCATAGGTTTCGGCATATTTTCGGTAAGCAAGAGTCCACTTCCATGGGTCGCTCGTTTCTGCAGGGAGGCTCAAGTCTTCCTCCTCCTCTTCGTGTTCCTCCTTCAGATCCTTTATTTGACTGCCAATGCTGGAAGGGCCGTGTAGTTCAATCTGATGCTTCTCAGCGTAGGCCAGGATGTAAGATTGGAATTTGTGGTTATCAATCATTTCCTCGGCGTTATCGTTGACTTTTACGTAGTCCTCCTGCAGGGCCCCCATCGTTTTGTAATGCATTGCCATGACGAGGCCAAGGTTTTTAACCTCCGAATTGGGTTTAAGAAGACCCTGAGTCTCGAGGATGGCGAGCATAGCGAGAAACATGTACCTAAGAATGGCGTTTGCGTCCTCCACAGCATCTGCTTCAATCCTGTAGCACCACAGAGGTGTTAGCTAAAACTAAACCGAAAATTGGAGGGGGACGGGGTCATGTGGGCATACATAAACATTGCGTCAGCTGCGCCGCTTGTAAAGAAAAGAGGTAGCACTTCGCATATGGCCCATTGCTCTTTCCAATCATCCCCGGATTCCACAAAGTCAAGTACCATGTTCTGAACAACTTCGAGTACCCCATATCCTGCGTGGTCATTGAAAGTATACATTGAAAAGTTGTCTGGACAGCGCAATTCCACGTGGGTGTATAGATTTCTCAGTTTCTCATAACACGCTGAGGTCAAGACAAAGAGGTGGCCTGGACGTTCCGCGGCGGGCTTCATGCAAGCACATGTTTTGCCACCATCACACTCCTTCTTTTGTACTTTTCCATCCTTGCCTTGGTCCGTATCTTCGTCCTCCCCTCTTCGTCTGTCTCATCCCATTCTGATTCGACCTCACCGTCAAGCCGTGACTGACAGATGCAACGATATTCAAAGCTGTGATTTGCCCTGTACGAAGCTTCCAGATTAGCCGAATTGGATACTTTTGACCATCTCGTGTCTCGACGCGTAGAGGCTTTGGGGTTTGGTTTCGCTCTCTTAGGGGCAGGTTTGGATGAGCTTGAAGCGGGACGTTTTGGAGGCATTTAAAGAGCCGGAACTGAGTGGAGTTGACAAGTTTGCAGATAGGATTGAAGAACTCGATCTACACAAGGTAATATGGCATTTATTAAGTAGATACTGGGTTGTGGGTATACACCTCTGTTGGGTTTAGGAGTAGCGACTCAAAGAGTAATTGGCTGCCCCGCGCGTGTCGCGTCCCCAAAAAGCAATTATTATTTACAAACGCTAAGCCACGCTAAATTAGTATGTACTGAGCCAGTTTTGTCATCATCACAGATTCTAACTAGTTAATTATTTAGTTTTGAATTTTTGAATGTGATAAATCATTTATGAGTAGCTGCCTGGGAAATATGTGATCTTTTAAACCACTGTTTTGGCAGAAATATCTGCCTATCTATCTAGCTACCTAATCACCGTGCACTATCCCAATCGCCCGCTTCTCATCATTCAATCCTTCGTGCAAAAGACACGTCGGGCACGCCTTCACCTTCAACAATCTTGCTGGAGATGATTTCATCAATAGGAATCTCTGCGAGTCGCTCAATGATGTGGTGTAGAGTAGGAAGTGATTCCCAGTTGAGGCCATCGATCGCAAAGCTAGCTTTTTTTGCCTTGCGAACTCTGGTGACTTTTGATACCACTACCTTTGACTCATCCACCTGTGGAACAAATACGGGATATTCAGCTTCAGCTTCACCCTTGAACTCTGCACCAACTTTGGGGATATATCGGTGAAGTAACAAGCCATCGGGGGGATTTGCAGCCGCGGCATCTACTTCTTCATCGAGGAGCTCTTCCCAGTGGAACCGGCCCCAGGTGGCGCCTTGCCAACTAGTTTCCAGATGATATGACCCATTGCGTTCACTTGCATCAATTGCAGTATACATCTTGGGGAATCCAAGCTCCTCGCGGCCGCTTAGGATTGGGTCGGCGAGGTTTTCGAAAAGAATCGGCAAGTATGTCCCCTTGACAATCTCACCGTCGGCCTTTTTGTACTGTACTCCCTCGATATAGAGGCCAATATGACGGTATCCACCACCTGCAAGCCAGTCCATACCGTGAAGGCGAGTCTGAGAGATGCTCGCAATTGCAACCGTGCTTGGGCTGCTGAAAGAGTATGAGTCGTTAGGGAGCAAGTTTTGAAGGAGTGTCCGGCTAGTTTTGAACCTGATTGAGGCCGTCTGGAAGGTTGATTTTATCGACTTTTGGAGGCGAGTTTGCCCCTGGAAGTCTTGCCTTGGGCCGGGCATTGGGCCGAAAACGATGGGCTGGCGCCAATACTTTTGCGGTTCCTTGCCCCATGTATGCTTTCGAAGGATTTGAGTCGAGTGGTCGAACTCATCATGGCCATATATGTACTGAGTAATTGCTTGTTCTGAAAGAGGTAAGCAGGGGTTTGCGATAAATGAAAAGAGGGATATAACCTTCACTTGGTGGAAGAGGGCCGTGAGAGCTCTTCCGCGTCATGCCTTGAATAGTTGTTGCTCGCGTGTGTCGAGCCTTCTCGTAGAGTTTGAGGCGCTCTGGGACCTCCTCCCGAGTTATACCTCTACTAAGCATGACGCTTATCGACACACCATCTTCAATCGCCATGGCACCCCCTGATGCACGGTAGGGCAGAAAGGGGTGGGCAGCATCACCTAGCACTGCCATCCGACCTTCCGTCCATTTTGGCAAAGTCTCTATGTCCAATAAAGGCCATACTTTGAGTGTCTGCGGATCAACCTTGGCTAGTAGTCTCAGAACCTGAGGACTAAAGTCTTTGTACACATTGAGTAGAGCTTCCTTGCTTGCTTCTTGGTCCCATTCTGACCCAGAATGAATTGTTGACATGCTATCAGGATGGATACACACGAAATTGAGAAGCTCGTTGTTCGC
This sequence comes from Aspergillus sparsus, assembly GCA_027569235.1. Taxonomy (NCBI): domain Eukaryota; kingdom Fungi; phylum Ascomycota; class Eurotiomycetes; order Eurotiales; family Aspergillaceae; genus Aspergillus; species Aspergillus sparsus. The sequence goes on from JAPDES010000096.1 coordinate 102,061, forward strand.
ACAAGGGTAGATAACAACCCGGAGGTCGGGGCTGTCGAACATGAACCAGGTGCCTAGGTGCTCAGCGAGCTCGCGCGTTTCCGGGTCATCTAGAGCATCCTGACGCTTAATGAGGAAGCGGAATGCATTCTTGCCTGACCGGAAAGGTTTCAATTCACTGGCACCACTAAGTTTAGTCCTCGCGATTGAATGGACTCCATCTGCACCAAGGATAACATCGCCTGAGACAACATTTCCATTTTCAAGCGTGATGGTCGCATTCTGGGGATCGATGTCTACCACCCTGTTCGAAGTATGTAATTGAGCAGGGATACCGGGCCCAGGAGCCTGGGCAGCTATTTTCAGACCATCGTGTAGATGGGCTCGATGGACGAGAAGCCAGCGCTGGACTTGCGTTATTTCTAGTGGTCGATGGGAATAATTTTTTTTTTTTTTTTTTTTTTGAAATAAGGTTGACTTACGTGTCTCCAAAATCCTGCATGTTCCTTGATGTTCAAGGAGAAAATGTGATCTCCTTTAGGCGTATAAACACGTAGCTATTGCCAAGTCAGCTGGACGGCTTGATTCTCTCCTACTGCGCGCGAAAAATTCTACCTGTTCTGACTCCACAGCTCCAAGTTCGCTGGCATCGATTCCAAGCCCAAGTAATGCGCTATTGGCATTGGGTGTAATGTGAATGGCAGCACCAATTTCGCTGGCAAAGCGAGATCTCTCAAAAAGCTAATTTGGCAGCGTTAGCTCCGATGGCAATGCTTGATTTAATTCCCATCTCTCACCTCGACTCGATGCCCTTGTTTTCTCAAGGCGATTGCGGTCGCGAGGCCGCCGATCCCGGCACCAACAATGAGAACGCGAAGGCTCTCTTGACTTGTGTTATCCATATTAACGTCCTTAGTAGGGTATGCCCCATACAGGAAAAAGAAAAGAGAATCTGGTATTTGTTGAAACTAGAAAGTGAATGAAAGAGAATGTACCAGGGTATTGCCCTTTTTATTTACCCCGCAGCCAGGCTTTCCTGGGAATTGACTCTATTAATTAAACAAGGGGTACAGATGACGCTCCTCACTATGCCATGCTTCCGATTTGTCCACACTCGTTATGCTGCATATTTCTTGACATGGTGCCATAACGGGTAAACAGGCTCATACCTTGTGAACCGGGTATTTTCTTTTTGAGGGGGTTTCAAACTATCGGGACACCCGATTCGGCTCCACGTTCGGAGGAGATCCAGATGATGTGCAGATGAAACGAAATGAGGGGAATAAAGTACAAGTATTTATCCCACATGCCGGATGGGATTCGAATCTCCTGATCTTTCGTGATTCAAAATTAATTAATTTACACCCCTCGATACATCCTCAGATAATCAACATGCCAAACCCAATCCGTGAGGACATCGCAACCCTCGATGAGACTTCCTTCCCTTACATTTTCGAGCAAAATGCGACGATTGCGCTGAAGGATAAGTCTGGCCTTGTCCGGTGCAATGTGTATCGCCCCAAGGGGGTCGAGAGATCTCCAGTGCTGGTTACCTACGGACCCTACGGAAAAGATATCCACTACGCCGATTTCCACCCCAAGTCATATAGTGAGGTCAATAGCGAGCACCACTCTGCCCACTCTGCATGGGAGACTCCTGACCCTGAATTTTGGACAAAGCACGGTTATGCAGTCGTCCGTGCCGATGAACGAGGCACTGGCCAATCTCGCGGAAAACTGGACACCATGTCCCGGGAAACTAGCGAAGCGTTTTTTGACGTTGTTGAGTGGGCAGCGGAGCAGCCTTGGTCCACAGGAAAGGTCGGTCTTTTGGGAATTAGTTACTATGCGGGGAGTCAATGGCGAGTTAGTGCACGCCAGCCTAAAGGGCTGACCTGCATGATTCCCTGGGAGGGTATGTCTGATTATTATCGGGACCGCTGCCGACATGGAGGCATCTTGTCGAACTCGTTTATCAAGTTCTGGTGGGATCGCCAAGTGGTTTCCAACCAGTATGGCAGACCTGGACGTGCGGCACGTAACTGGGGGCCGGACACTATTGAGGGTGACCTCCCTGAAGAAGAGCTGGTGGCTAACCGCCAGGACCAAACAATTGATAATGCGAACAATTATTATAGGGATGATATCTACTATGCTAGTAAAGAGTACACCATGTCTGACATACAGGTAGGTCGCTCACAACTCTCGGATTCATTGTGGGCTAATTTGGCTAATGATAACTTCGCGCGCGCGTGTACCTAGGTACCCCTTCTCTCTGTCGCCAACTGGGGTGGCATTCTTTTGCATTTGCGGGGCAATGTGGAAGGTTACACCCAGGCGGGTAGCCAACTCAAATACTTGAGATTTATCACCGGCCGGCACGATCTACCTTTCTACTACAAGGAAGAAGTCGAAATCCAACGTAGTTTTCTCGATGCATTCCTCAAGGGTGAAGACCGTGAAGGCTGGTCCACTGGGACCGCGCCTAAGGTGGATTTGGTTCTCCGGAAAGGCGATGTTGGGTTCAACAATGCTGAGGCTGAGAAGCAATACCCGCGTCGTCTAGAGACTGAATGGCCGATTGCTCGCACCCAATACACCAAATTCTACCTTACCTCGGATAAGAAGTTGGTGACCAGTGCCCCCAGCGAAGGGCCAGTGAAGATCACATACCCTGCCTTGGGAACTTTGGAAAACCCCCAACTAGTCCAATTTACCACTGCTCCGTTCGAGCAAGAAACCGAGATTACAGGTCATATCGTGGCGCATTTGAATGTGTCAATGAGTCCTCACCCAGGTAGCCCTACACCCCGCGATATTGATTTGTTCGCAACCCTGCGATACATCTCACCCGAGGGCAAGGAAGTGTTTTACACTGGTACAGCTGGAGACCCGGTGCCACTTTGCAAGGGTTGGTTGCGTGTAAGCATGCGCAAGGTGAATAGCGAACATGCTCGTCACCGACCTTGGCTGCCACATCGTGACTACTACTCCACAGATGCTCTTCCGGTGATTCCGGGAGAAGTTTATCCTGTGGATATCGAGGTGTGGCCGACAAATGTCGTCGTTGAGAAGGGAGGAAAGATCATTTTTGAGGTGTCCTCGGGAGATACCCAAGGTAGCGGAATTTTCCTCCACAACTCTCCCACTGATCGGTAAGTCGTTTATCCTTCCCTTCCCCTTTAGGCTTTTATGCTTGGGCTCTAATAGAGTAACAGGGCACCCGAAAAATTCAACGGACAAAACCACATTAATTTTGGTCACGGAGACAACTACGTTACACTGCCGATTATCCCCTCTCGGGAGTAGAAAGGGGTTGATGAATGAGTGATAGGTTTACGGGAACCGAAATGCCTAATGTCCGAATAATACCCTGCTGATTTTGACTACTTTAAATTACCCTTGTGTTGATTGAGGGATTAATTGGTTGGTCGGTATATTTGGGGGGGGGGGGGCAGGCTGGGAATTTATCTGGCAATTATTGCGCTCATTATCACTTCGAAGCGAATGATGCTACTCCCTAGTTCACTGCTTGGCCGACTACCTACCTACCTATCTGTGACGGAAACATACTACCAAGACTTTTGCATTGCCACTTTCGTTTAAGTTGGTGAGCGGTGCTGCTTTGAGATCGCACAGCCATCGACGCAGGTAGCTTCTAGAAAAGAATAGAGATCCACTTGCGCATTCACCCTAAACGAGTACCAACTAGCGTGGTAGTTAATGCCTGATCGGTTGGGATTATATTCCCTATTCGAACCCCGCTGCTTGACAAACTATACACGTGCATGTAGGATACCAGTGTAACTATCTATATCCTCTAAGCGGGGTAAGTTATAACACCAAATTGTGCACTCACGCATGCTTTTATAGATAGGGGTAGGCTCAATGCTCAGTTACTGATTAGATACCTACCCAAAGGTAAATCTACGCAGTAATGGGGAATACTGGATACATATCATGCAATATACAGTACCAGTGGCTACTCCACACGTACCTGATCAAGTAGAAAGCCGATGCTGGGATTGTCCACTCCCGATGTGGACCCGAAATACATACTAACAGGATATAACTACCATCTCCAACTCGACGCTTCTTACCTATAGATAAATCACACTGTACCTTCCTTTGCCTCCTCACATTCGATTTCTTGACAAAAGCAAAAGCAAAAACAATCACAAACAAAATGTCTTCGTCACAAGAGCTTCCCCCGAGTACCCTGCGCTCCCTCTCCCGCTTCATCACCACCCACAACTCCTCTGGCCAGGCCATCTTCTCCAATGCACTGTCCGAGAACATGCCTGTGGGCGATATCACCGGCGCCAAGTTTAGTCTGGCCTACACATCCGATCACTTCCCCGCACGCCTAAACAACGACAGCGACATTCCCGAGTACAGTAAATATCTCACTGAAGCTCCGGGTCTCGTGATCTCTACCGGTTCGGTCTGCCGCATCGTGGACATGCCACCGAAGGGCTTGAGTCCCATGCACCGGACTGTGTCTCTCGATTATGGGGTTGTGCTGGAGGGGGAGGTGGAGTTGGTGCTGGATTCTGGGGAGACGAGACTTTTGAAGCGTGGCGATGTGGCCGTTCAACGGGGTACGAACCACGCATGGAGGAATGTTACACCAGATGTGGTGAGGAAGGATGGTACCGTGGAGCCACAGTGGGCGCGCATGTTGTATGTTTTGATGCCGTGTGAGGCACTGGAGATTGATGGGGGCAAGAAGTTGGGCGAAGATTTGGCTGATATGGGTGGTGTTCGATCGAGTTCTTAATTTTCTTCTTCCTTAATTGACGTACCGATCCATGATAGATTGATGTTATTTTGCATATATGTTTTACCTATAAAAGGATACCTGTTGATGACCTTTCCTGTCCCCGCACGTTCTCCCGCATCCGGCCCACCAGCTAATGGAAGTTTAGCGAACTTTGCTTGGCATAAAGCAACTTATGAATGCATGCAAGTGATAAAAATCATACATACTCTATACTAATATTAATTCAACAAGAGAACTGGCTCCATAAATAAGCTCGACCTCTTTCGTTACTGTGTAGCTTACGCAATCCATTTTGGTGAATTGTGGGCCTCGTCCAAGAAAAAAGTTGCACCGGGTTCCTCCCTCCACATCCCGACCACAACATGCCCGGAAATTGTTCTCGGGGCGCTTCCTTGGGTCATTGGAGGAGGTTCCCCTGGTTATATATTAGGTAGGTTTTATTTTCTTGAGAAGATTTAGGCTGACCAGAGCAAAATGGTTATAACAGTAGACAAAGTTCTGGATCTGTTTCCCGGGACTGGCTGCGGGGCTCTGTGGTAGGTTATAGGGTCAACTTGGTGGCGAGAAGAATTTTGAATTAGCCCCTTAGTAACTACCATGTATTAGTTATCTAGATTAATAATTGCCCATTGCTGGGTCGATCCAATTCAATTGCACCTGGCTTGAATACAGCGGCGGTACGAAGTAGCTCCCACTCTAAGGGTCATAGCTTACTGGTTCCCCCCGCGTCACGCTGCGTTTCCCCACATCTTCTCTTTTTGCCATGCCTCATCCGTGAGCTAACTTTTCCCTCTCCCTCTCTCATTTCCCACCCTTTTTTTTTCTTTTTTTTGTTGTTGTATGTTTGACAAGTCTCCCCTCCCTTCCCGTGCGCTTTAGCTGTATAAATGTATCCGACCCGCCATGTCCACTGAATCTCCGATGCCCTCATCGGTTGGATCTCCCCAACGATCCTCCCCCAAGTCGCGGCAGGCTTATTTCCAGTGCGGATTTGGCTCCTGTCGCAAGAGCTATCACCGCGCCGACCATCTCATCCGCCATGTCCGATCACGTCCGTCCTATCCAGCACTGAATCTTCCGTCTTTCTCTTGGTGTTAACCTTTTGTTACTGACCGCCTGTTCTAGATACTCGCGAGAAGCCTTATGTCTGCGAGGTTTGCAATAAAGGATTCGCAAGACCGTGAGTTTCCTCGAATAATCCGGTGTCTAGTAGTTGATGTCGTTGACAATCTAAAGGGACTTGATGAAGCGACACGCAGCGGGTCATAGCCTCCCAAATGCTGGCAAGCGCAAGCGTACTTCATCATACAGCAAGAATGGTCGTGTGTCCCAGGCTTGTAAAGCCTGTGCCACCTCTAAGCTCAAATGCGACGAGGAGAAACCCTGTCGCCGGTGTCGCGATCGGAAGCTATTCTGTGACTGGCACGATGGCAATGTGAATGATGCTTCCCCCGAGCCCGTGGAGCAAAATGGTGTGACCTCCTTGGTGTTTGACAAAAGCAAATATGGAGATTGCGCAAGTACTGATAGAGTCTTTTGTCCCTTAGCATCCTCCGACGAGCAAGAAACCCATTATTCGCACATCGAGTCACCCAAGGAACAAACCACTTTTGCTTCTCCTATCCTTTCTCTTCCTCAAGTCCTCCCAGAGCCTCATAAACCACACAATATCGTTACCCCTACATTACAGATGGAGAATTTCCTGCCATCTCACCCGCATCCACTCCACAATGATACCGCACCAGCGCCTTATGAAGGTACGCATTGTCTGTTACTTCTATTGGATATAGTGTGCTGACGGGGGTACAATAGGCCAAACAGTTTCCCCGCTTGTAGACCATGAAAGCGGAGTGTTTAGCGTTGATGGGACCTTTTTCCCAGAGTTTATTCCCGATTCATTGATTCCCTCTTTGTCGCGACCCAATGAGTTGGACCCTACAGCGTTCCCCCCTCACGACTATGCTCATGGCCTCTTTGACTATAGCATGAACTGCGACTTTGACTTGACAGAAGTGGATTTTAGCCTAATTGACGCCTTTAATTCACGGGGCACTATGAACCCCGCCCTCCAAGGTGCCGATGGATCCCACGATCGCTTTGATGCAGATAGTGGCATTGCTCTTGGGGCAGAAGCTTATCAAAGATCGTCCCTCTCAGCTTGGCAACCAGCTCGTGAGGATCATGCGTTCGCCGATCAGGAGAACCTGTCCGTCCCTAAGTCTATTGATAGCCCCGAAAACAACGCCAGGGCAGACCGCCAGATTCTTTCAGAACGTCTCTCCCCAGGTAGCCGTGACCTCATCTTCGGCATGGTCTTGCAAACGAGCCAGAGAGCCAATTTGACTCGAATTATGAAATCGTTTCCGAGTACAGAGCTGCTTGACAGCCTCATCCAAGAATATTTCGCCATGCAGAGTCACCAGATTGACTCTTGGATCCACGGACCGACTTTCAACCCAAACGAGGAGGGCCCGGATATGTTGGCTGTGATCGCTGCCGCCGCGGCAGTCCGATCGACTGTACCGACAATTCGCAAATTGGGATACGCACTCATGGAAGTTGCCCGTTTGCAAATGTCCGTAAAGGTATGCTTCTATCTTTATCTACTTTCAATGTTAGCCTCAACGTTGGCATCCTCTAAGGCACATGGTTTAGTACGAAAATGATAATACCACGATTCGCGACCTGCGAGCATCGCAAACGTTTGCTTTAGTGATTGACCTTGGGATTTGGAGTGGTAGTGGAAGAAGGACGGAGATTGCAGAAAGCTTTCAGCAACCGGTGTTAACGGTACGTATCACTACATTGACATGAGACAAGCGTTTGTTGATGTGTGGGATCTAGATGCTACGGCGAGGGCTCCGTTTTCGACGTTCCATTTATTCAACTATTGTCCCTAGCCTTGATGATTCGAATGAAGTTCTAGAGAAGAAATGGTGGGATTGGGTGGAGCAAGAGTCGTTTAAGAGGTGAATCGAGACTTATCAAACACTCACATTAACGCACGATTGCTGACTTACACCTACCTAGACTTGCCCACCATCTTTACTTGCATGATGCCCAATCAGCATTGATGTTAAATATTAATCCTTTAATCTCCTACGCCGATTTGGAGCTTTCATTCCCTACCATTCGACCACTATGGGAGGCCAAAACGGCGGCGGAGTGGAGAGATATCTACATAGCAACTGCATCCCCGGGGCCCGAGCGTCTGCCATCGCTTGTGGATGTATTACGCGATATGTCGCAATGGCAGGGCCGTATCGATTTTCAGCTTTCTGGTTTCGTGATTCTCCACGGATTATCCGCTTTGATCAGCGAGTACCATCGTCTGAAATTTATTTCGCAGGGGAATTCTAAGCACTGGAATGCCTTGGTCATCAATTCGCGGCAGCAGGAACTTTCCCAGGTGTTACAACATTTTCGAATGATTTGTTATGAATGGGCCAATATGCCCGGACCCGAACTTCTTTTAGTATATGAAATGATGTCGATGTTTCTGTATATGTCTTTAGAGGAATTGCAACTGTTTGCCGGGAAGGAGGACAAGGAAGAGGCGCGGCGAGTGTATCATAGCGCACTTGAGTGGATTAACAGTGTGGATTCCCGACGAGCCATCTGGCATGCAGGACAGGTTATCCGGGCCGCTAAAGCTATGCCCCCAGGGTCGCTGACAGGATTCTTTGCCCTCGGAGTTTACTACGCTAGTCTCGCGTTTTGGTCTTACAGCGTGGTATCAAAAGCGCGATCGGCTAAGATGGATCAGGGTGGTAGTCCGGCCTTGGGAACAAATCTTCGGGAGAGGTGGCCAACAGTCTTTCTGGATGGCGAGGAGACAACCGACATTCAGAAATTTATCTCACTAGGGCGTGGGTGCGCGGCTCTTCAAGGTTCTCGCGGCCCAGCACTGGTAACCGATCCTGGACAAATCATGGATGTCACTCAAGGGCTTCTGCGGGCAGATGCCCCTCATGATGCACTTCCTACATTAGTCCAAGGGCTTTGCCAGTTGATGAATGACTTAGGGAACGCTGCGCGAACCAGTGTTGTCGCGTGAGCAAAGAATTCCCATAGAACGAGCAGTGATGACCCACGACGCCCATGTAACCATAGTATTTATTATATGATCTTGCATATTTTCAAATGATAGCCCTCGGGATTCACAATTTTAACTGGAATTCCCCGGTCCTCGGTTTTGCCCAAATCGATGGAGGGGGCTTCCAAGTTTTTTTTTTTTTTTTTTTTTTTTTAACTAAAACTTGCCAATGGCTTTAGCATGGCTGTACATAGGCCAAGCTCCTTGGCTGGTCCAACCATCAAGGATTTTGAGATGCTGATTTGCCAAAGAGACCCGGAATGAAGCTCCATCAGATAAGATTGTCCAAGAGTTGCCATTTACGTTTCATTCACTTTCTCGCTTGCTAGCTTTCTAGCTTTTGTTTAACCCCCCCCCTCCCCCCTCCTCTCATTTCCGTCATCTCGCATCATACTTTGCCCCCTTGTCACTTTTGGCTTTTCATTTTCTCCCACCACATCTCTCCCTGTGCCTCCCTCCCCTTTATTCCCTGTTCAAGTTCCAAAAACAGGCTTCGTAGGCCTGCAATTGTAATGTCGGCCGCAACTCAATCGAAAGAGCTTCCTTCATATACGGAACAAGCAGACGACCCTACTCAGACGTCTGAGTTATCGTCGGATGGAAGTCCTGGTGTTAGACGCATCGAGTTGATTTCGTCGCAACTTCATCTCTTTGGTCGTATCGCATTGTTCCTGGGCATCTGGTTGATTGCCTATGTTTATGGCCTTGACGGCCAAGTGCGATATGTATATCAGGTAAGCTCTTTAATATCCTTGCTCGGCCATAGACACAGGATTTGTGCTTTCTTAGCTGCAATTGCTGAACATTAACATAAATCCCTTAGCCTCTTGCAACAGCAGACTTTGGTTACCACGGTTTGATCTCAACAATTGATGTTTTGCGTGCTGTTATTGCGGCGGCTGCTCAGGTATGGTTTGCTCGAATAAACACCATTTGGTTTAATCTTAATACTAATGGTCACTCATTAGCCCACTGTAGCAAAAATTGCAGACATTTTTGGACGGGTGGAGTTGATTGCTTTCTCAATTTTTTTTTACACACTTGGTATTTACAATTTCACCAGAGCCTCCCTTGGCTCCTAAGCCTTTTTTTTTGGGGGGGGGCGCCAAGGCCGGCTAATTGCGTACCACTTGAAGGAACCGTCATTGAATCATCTGCTCGTAACATAAAGGATTTTTGTGCTGGTGCAGTGTTTTACCAGGTATGTGTGAACTATGGATCTGCACAAAGTTACGGGCATATATCTAAAACAGTCTTTTCAACACCTAGGTTGGATATACTGGGATTATTTTCCTGGTTATGGTGCTGATTGCGGACGTGAGCTCAACTCGCTCTCGTCTCATATTTTCTTACATACCGGCAACACCCTTTATTGTAAGAAGCTGTTTATAGAAAGACGAAATCCACCTGCTAAGAGTGATAGATAAATACATGGATTAACGGCAACGTCACCTCTGCCGTGAGGAGAGACACAACTTGGAGATGGGGAATCGGCATGTTTGCTATCATTCTTCCAGGTAAGCACTTGTGAATTTGTATATATAGGACAAAAGTTCTGACTTATTCGGACAGTCTGCTCGATTCCACTGCTCACAACCATGCTGTTGGCCCACAAGAAGGCTAAAAGGGCTGGCAGCTACCCGAGTCGCTTCAAAACGCTTGGAATTAGGCAATTATCTACGGAGTTGTTTTGGCGTTTAGATGTTGTTGGGATCATCCTACTAATTGCTGTTTTTGCCTTGATTCTCGTGCCATTTACCATTGCTGGCGGCTATGCGTCGCAATGGAAAACAGCCAAAGTGATTGCACCTTTAGTAATCGGGGTCTGCTGCATCCCTGCATGGATCATGTGGGAGCGAACATGTTCCCATCCTATGGTTCCGTTTCGTGTGAGTTGTCTTGTTTTGATCGATTCTCAAGGGAGCTTCTAACCCGGAAAGTAGCTGCTGAAAGACAGATCAGTCTATGGCGCTCTAGGGATAGCAGTGATGTTAAATACTGGTACGGGTGCAATGCAAATGAGTTCTGAATGATGCCAAGAAGACTAAATCTACCCACAGCATGGTCTCTTCAAGGACAGTATTTATTTACTGTTCTCCAAGTTTCGTTTGATGAGAGTACATTGAGTGCTACTCGGATATCATCACTCTATAGGTTGGTATTCACCTCCTTTAACCTAAATATTGTTATACTGACAGCGATAGTTTTGCCTCTGTAATTACCGGCTGTATTATCGGGCTCATCGTTATGAAAGCCCGACAGCTGAAGCCATTCATCGTTGTAGGGACGTGTCTTTTTAGTGTGGCTTTCGGAATTCTTATTCACTTCCGGGGCGGATCGGGTGGATCGAGTCATTCAGGCATCATCGGTGGCCAAGTTCTCCTTGGTATTGGTATGGCAGACTTACAGCCCATTTATTCTAAAAGATCGACGGGAAATACGCTAACAACTTCTTCAGCAGGGGGAATGTTTCCCTACCCAGCTCAAGCCAGTATTCAGGTCGCAACTCAGCACGAACGTAAGCTTTCCTAACACACCTTTAACGAGAAAATGAAGACTTATATTTCCCCTCACGAAAACATTAGGCCTCGCCGTGATAACAGCACTTTATCTTTCCTCCTACAATATAGGGAGCGCTATCGGCTCCACAATTGCTGGTGCAATTTGGATCCAGACGCTTGAAAAAGAACTCGTGCGCACTCTCGGTGATGCTACTATTGCTGGCCAGATTTTCAGCGACCCATTCACCTTTATCAAGGATAACCCAATCGGGACGGTGAAACGAGATGCGGTAGTCCTTGCATACAGATATACCCAGCGTATCCTCTGCATTACGGGTATCTGTCTCACGGTGCCACTAATCTTTTTCGCGTTGTGTATACGAAACCCGAAATTGACCAAGGACCAAAGTTTACCAGATGCAGAGAGAGAGAGAGAGAGGGAGAGAGTCGAGATGAAGAGTGCGTGAAATAACCTATGTATATCTCTCTGTATTTAACTGTGTGGATAGTAGTTAGTGATGGGTGAGTTTTCGATAGAGTTGACTGTATTAAGAGTATCCTAAAAATGCTACTCTTAATTAAAGTAGAAAGAGGTAAAATTAGAGTCTTTAAATTTAATAAAACTCTTAAGTTAAGGGCTATAAATATAGCTAATTATTTTCTTTTATTAGTCCTCCTAATACTAATAGTCATACTGATAAGAGTAAACTCTAGACAGCCCAGTACTAAGCTTCAGGGAGCTTGCCCTCAATCTGAATACCAAACTAGTTGTAGAACTCATTAGCTGAACCAGGGTTAGAAACCTCTTAGGGTTTCCCGCGGGGCTTTATTACACATTAGAAGTGCAGAGTATATCTCATTTTCTGAAGTGCCGCATCAGATACAGGCCTCACTATACTATGGATAAAGTTCCTCCACCTGCATTACATCTTCAACAAAGGTAGCACCATATTCTCTCATCATCTGTATCTTCTCCTCCATATTCATTGCTAGCCTCATTCTCCCAAAATCTCTTGGCAGTTGCCGCACACTTGCAAACCTTAAAACCCACACACCCACTCCATCTGTTGGTTGGTTGGTCAACCAAATACCAGTATCTTTTCTTCTTCTTCCGTCATCTCCCTCATACCCATCTGCACCTCAATCCAATCCTCCTTCCTCGGCCACCGCTTGGCACTAGTCTGTCGCAGGATAGTACAGAATTTATCTTCTTCATCAGCGCTGGGTGATCGCGGTGTTATATGACAGCGGGAGAGTGATAAGAAAAGCATATCAAGAAGGTCAGCCTCCTTCCTGAGAACCCCACTGGTTGAGGGGTAGCCGTAGACAATGCATCCTCGGGTGCTGAAGACCGTCCGTTCAGTCATTGATAGAAGAGGGTTTGTGGGGCATGAGACATCCCGTGGGTCATCCATTATTACCACTTGTTGATGAGAAATAGAGAAAATGAGCAACCAATGGTTTGCTGATAGAGAATCGATAGAAAAGCGAAGGGACTTATCCTTAATCCAAATACCAAACTAGTCGCAGAACTCACAGTCACTCCAGGGTTAGAAACCTTAGGGTCAACCGAAGGGTTTCGTAACAATAAGCCCGCAGCTCTAATTAGTATTTTAGAGTCTTATTAAGTGCTGTGATTCCTATAATAGAAGGTAATATTAAGCTTTACTTTTATTTCTTTAACTAATAAAGAAAGATTTAATACCTTTTTTCTCTTTCCCCCTATTATTAATATTGTAGAGATGACTTCCAGCTTACTGCCTTATTTAGCTACTGCAAATATTATATTTAGGCCCTGTATTAGTATTGCCTGCCAAGCCTTTAATTTTACTATTTACTTTAAAAATTTATTCTTTACTTGCTTGCCTGCTGCACTATTTCTGCTGTACTAACTATTTTCTATATAGCTGCTATAGAAGAAATTATGCCGCACTAAGTAATTAAAACGGCTTATTTAAAAGCTTATATATTGTGTTTTATTTATTTCTTTTAAACTTTCTTTAAAAGATGACTATCTAATAATACTTTTATGCCTATTTTAGGTCTTCTTACCGGTGCTTTTTAGTCTGTCAGATAAGCTTTCTTATCATGCAGAGGCTATCCTCAATATTTTAAAACAATACTTTACTTGCTGCCAACATACTGGAGATGCTGAGTGCTGGTGTCTTGCCATACATGCACCACTGTTATTCAATTCAGCTATTGACGCTCCTCGTCCTGCTCCTTTCTACCAAATCACTTCTGACCATTGCTAGAGTCAGAACGCTGTGGCGTATCAATACTGCACGTATGTTGACATAAAACATGTGATGATAAGGTATCCATATCTATTGTATAATGAGTTAGCTTATTTGTTGAATGGTTAGTAACCCGTATAATATCAATAAAAATCTTACCATGTTATTAAAAAGTAGTGTGGCTTGGAATTCAACATGACAATGCAAGGCAGTGCAGCAGCATGCTGAATAGTATTATAATAAATAAGAAGGGCTTAAGTTGTGGAGTATGCATATGATGCAGTGTTTCATGATGCCTGTGTCTGGTGTAGGGAATATACTTCCTTGGGAATAGACTGGTCAGTTTGGAGAGAGGGGGATAGGTATGGATGAGACAGAGGGGGTACTTTTGTAAGTTCCTAAGTTTAGATGGGCTAAAAAGTAAGTTGTAGTAATGAGTCCTGTGGTTATCGTCCGGTAAGGAGATGCATGCTTTAAGGGAAAAAAAGATCATTATTATCTAGTCATGAGTATATCAGGGGCGCTTGCCATTATTATCAGTAGCTGTATGATTTAAGAATGGTAGAAAGATGGAAAGTATTTTAAGAGCGTAGGTATATACAGTTTTATATATCACTACAGTATGTATTAATGGCATTGAAAATACTATGCAATCCCTCCATCGCTCCAGTGCAAAATAACATAACGGTCATTATGGGAGATAAGCACCCAAGGAGAAAAAAAAAAGAAATAAAGGGGAAAAAAAAAAATGCAATGAAAGTAAGCAGCTGGGGTATAATACTTGGGCAGAAAAGACAAACACCCTCACAATAAGGAGGTAAAATACAGAAGTGGTTAGAATGTCTAGACTCAAGAATGTCTTCGACGGTCTCGGGCTATGCACGAGCTGTAGTAGGTCTTTCTGGTTTCCGGGCATAAACAATTGTTCCCGGGAGATAGGCATGGGTTTTATAGTCTCGAAGACTAGCGCGCATCTCAGCTAGGTGCAACTGCGCTCGTTCGTATGACCACTGTAGAGAGGAGGTGAGAAGTCGAAGCATGAATCCCTCTATCCCGTCATTAAGCCTGAATTGATTCCAACGACCCTGAAACCTGAGTCAGCGACTTCTGCGCGCCCGGGGGGTTGTTGGGCGAGACTCACAAGCTCATGCAATTTAGGATCATGACTCCATCTGTACCAAATAAAGAAGATGCTTTTAGCAAAGACCGCTTAGGGGGAAAACAGAGTCTCGACATACCCGTTCATTGGCCACTGGTAGTGTGTTTCGACTACCTCAACGAACCCGGCTTTCTTGAGACGCGATGCGGACTCCTCCCATATTGTGAAGCTTTTACCGAATCTCTGTCCTGCCTCTACTACAGTCTCGCCCCATGTGTGGTAAAAATGGTCTGATCCCATACTGTCGTCCTCCGACACTGGTTGTACTGAATGTTCCACTATTTCAATATAGCCACCAGGCTTGAGGCAACGCCAGCATTGCCGAAAAAATTCGTCCCAGTCCGGAATACAGCCAAACATCTCGCGAATGTGAATGAAGTCAAACTGATTGGTTGAATATGTCCATGGGAGTGTTACGTCGTCGATTTCGAAGACACAGTTCGGGGGTACAAAGGCAGGCTGAATGGGTGAGAGGTCCACTCCGATAACCTTGGCGCTGGGGTACTCATCGGCCATGTCTCTATGGATGTGATGGAATGAATTAGCGCATTCAGAGCATTTAAGGAGTGTTTGGGAAAGAAAGAAAGCAAAAAAAAAAAAAAAACATACATGGCCCAAATTCCAGTACCTGTCCCCACATCAAGAATCTCCTATATCAAACAATGCGAAAGGTTAACTTAAAAGATGCGAAACGGGCGGGGTCGTAAGAGGTGAGGGAAGCTCACTTATAAGGAGAGCGCAAAGGGATAAAGACGGGGAAATGGAAGGCAAGGGATTTTAATACCTGCGGGTTGCTAATGGGCGCCAGATGAAGACATCCATCAAGAGTCAGACAGTACATATGATGAGCTAAGTCTTGCTGCGCATTTGCACTTTCATCGTTGGGGCCCTGCAATAAAACCAAGTTAATGTTAGCGACCGCTCAACTCGGGATTCAAGGAGAATATATTATAGTTACTCAAAACAGCTTACCCAGTAAGCTCCATCACGATATGAATGATATCGTCGACCGAACTCGTAACGATAATCGGTGATGTATGTCGATAAGGTTTTGGTGTCATCGCCGATCAGGGAATCATCGCCGTAAGTCGAATCCACATCTGTCAGGTCCGCTTCGTGCTCACCGCTTGTGGGATATAAAAGCGGCTCCTGGGAGGGTTCAGCCTCGGAGGAAGAGGCGTTTAAGCTGCTTGATGAGGCCCCCTGATTGCAGGTTACAGCTACCATGGCGGGAGATAATTCATGTAAATGTAATTAGGGAAGTGGGTGGGCCAAGATCGGTGTGAACCAGCCTATGACTTGCAGTGATCTACCGAGGCAGAGAAAAAGCAAGGAAATGGATGGGGAAAATGACAGGTCGATTCGTTTAATCAGGAGAGATCGGGAGATCGGGAGGTGGCGCTTGTAATAGGTCGCAACTTGCGATGATAGTCGTCAGAGACAAAATGGCGATGAGAAGGAGGAGGAGGAGTTGAATAGTAGTAGTGTGTGCGTGTGTACTCATAATATAAGGGAAAAGAAGAAGAAGAAGGATAAAAATAATAATAAGAAGAGTAATAATAGGGGATCCGGTCAGCTACCTTAGTTTACTTTCCGACTGATGATGAGACAAAGAAAGTGGGACGGACTCCGTACAGAAAATGACCACCTACACCGGACTTGTTTTCTCTTTCTTTCTTTCATTAGATCTAGGTCTCTTATTACTCCAGTACCAGTATTCGATTTTATTTTATTTTGTAGAACATATATACATATGCACCTCTACAGGTAGGGGGGAAATTGTTTGATGATATCTATAAAATTAAATCAAATTAGTTGTTAGAGATGAATCAAAGTTTGTTTTTTTTTTTTTGACTTTTGACTTTGAGGGGTAAAACGGGAAGGAAGTTTGAAAAAAAAAAAAAAAAAGCTTTGATTGAGGAAAGCCTCCTTAGACTTTGGGTGGAGTAGGACATTACCAACGCACCTGTAAGATTCTTCTACGCAAGCTATCGAGTATAACAAGCAAAACACTTATTTGAGTGGACCAGCCCGCCCAGATTATAATAGTACATATTTGGCCATAGTTTATTACCGTACCTGCCTACATATTTCTGGTGATGGTGCCTTACTCTTTTCTCCTGGACAACTGGTACCTACCTAGGTAGGTACCTTACAGTAGGTAGGATAGGATTGGTAATTTCGATGCAAATTAGGTAAAATACGGTACGACAGCGGTTGAGATGGTAACTTAACTAACAATATCTAACTCGTCTAAGAAAGGACTCTTTCCTGGAATGTTTCCCCCGCACTTAACTTGGTAACTCGGAATGAAGATTTATCAATCTCTTATCATCAATTCTGCTGTCTATGCGTGGAGCGTAGCTTGGAGATTTGATAGAAGTACCGAGGCTGGAGATATAAAATAAGTATCAAGTAGGGGGTGGTGATACAGTGCTCCCATCAGTGCTTCCATCCTGATAATTAATATGTATTTGAGCGGTAGTTATATATATTTAGACATCATTAAATCTAAAAAATTTCATAATAGTACGTACTACTTACTAGTCCATCAAAAAACTGCTGCACATTATTACTTCAATTCACGGCGCCAGTTGCGTTAGAGATCTTCAAATATGAGACGAGAAACTAGGTATGTGCCCATGATTAGGAGGGTAATCTGCAATCTTCAGAGGTTGCATATCATTGCTTTTTTTTTTTTTTATCTTTTTTTCTCTCTCTCTCTCTTTTTTCTTTTTGTGTCCGAGAGGAATCCGTTGCCGAAAGGATCCGAGAAACCATGCTGCTTAGAGTGGTTGTGTTCTTAGCCTGACGATTCTAGCAGACGCGGACTGATAGACTAACCGACTCTAGATTAGCGAAAAGGGATGAGTCCTGCCGAAGGGGATATATCACTTCTCGTTTATTCATCAAGATATCCCTGTTCTCGCATGAGGAACTGGGAACCGGGTACTGTAGCTTTTAGGACTAGCTGTGTGTGCTTATGGTGAATATTGAGTTAAGTTCATACAACCTGTCAGTAGCATCAGTGGAGTACACAGTAGGATAATGATTTGAAGGTCTTAATCATTCACCATAAGCGTCTTCTTAATTCCTTTCTCCAAATCCAAGACCACCGGCTCGGGGCAATGGTATGACCTGGTCTCCACAACGGGAAACACTGCCTCCCACCCCCCCCAAAAAAAAAAAAAAATCTGATAGATTATTTTCTTCTTATGTATTATTGAATAATTTGAAGCCTATTATGTCCCCCCTCCTTTAAGTGAATAACTGGCAGAGAATGGTTATAATCCTCTGCCTACCATGACACTTGCATCAGAGGGAGAAATCCTCTTATCCTCCTCCCTCTCACCTCCTCTCTTTTCCCTTCATATCTCTCGTCATCTCCCCTTTTTTTCAACACTATTGTTGTGATGAATTCCCTTCAAAGTTTTTGGAGGTTCTTACTTGGCACGTCCCCCAATAGTCCTTCGGTGCCCCAAATGAAGACCAGCACAACAGTTCTGGTAGTAGGTGCAGGTAAATTGCCCTCCCCCTCTCTCTTGTGTAACACCGCCAAAAGCTATGACGTCTACCTATTATTTCCCCTACTATATACTACTACGTATACTATTACCGGGTGATACTAACTAATTATGAATAGGTTCAACGGGGCTTTCATTGGCTCAGGGATTGAAAAAGGTTCTTATACCCTTGATTTTTTTTTTTTTTTACATCCCCCTCTTCCCTGAAAAAAAACCCCTCAGTTGCGCTGCTATTACTAGGCTTATAGGCTAACTGTTTGTTCCACTCTATCAAGGCTGGTATTCCCTGTATCGTCGTGGAAAAAAATGAGAACCTAGATGCGCAGCCACGCGACTGGAATATGGGTCTCCATTGGGGGGCAGCGATATTGAAGAAGCTATTACCCGATGATATGTGGGCGCAGATCCAGACAGTGCAAGTCGACCCGAGCGAGCCAACACCTGAGCACGATTCCTTGAAATTCATCAATGCACAGTCGGGTGAGGTGATGTCGGAGGTACATGCTCAGTATTTCTATCGCCTTCGTCGCCGTCAACTTCGCAGATTGATGTCAAAGGACTTGGATATCCGATTCGGAAAGAAACTCGAAAGTATTAGGTACTCGAGTGATGGGAATTATGCAACTGCCGTTTTCAGTGACGGATTTCAAGTCACAGCGACTCTGGTAGTGGGAACGGACGGTTCCCGCTCGACGACTCGACAGCTTCTCCTGGGACCCGACAAGGGCGAGATCCGTACACTACCTTACTGTGCTAGCTTTGTGCAGGCGCAATATTCTGCAGAACAGGCACAATTTTTGCGCCAGTTCCACCCTCTTTACTTGGCTGGGATTAATCCGGCAGGTTATTTCTCATTTTTCGGCATGCATCATGCGGAGGATCCTGCTAGACCCGAAACGTGGACCTTCTTTTTCTATATTTCATGGCAATCATCTGCAGAAGAGCAAGAGAGGACGGCCGACTGGACAAACAAACAGCGGTTGAAACAAGTTAAAGAATTTGCAACCAAGTTTACCGATCCCTGGAAAAGCGCTTTCGAATGGCTTAGTGATGATCATGAGGTCTGGCACATGAATTTGACTGATTTTGATCCTGGTGCAAAGGAACATCGTTGGAATAACCACGGGGGAAGAGTTACTCTTGCTGGTGATGCTGCCCATGCCATGACTTATCAGCGTGGCCAAGGCCTGAACCACTCCGTCACAGATGCGGGGAATTTGGCGGAGGCAATCAAAAAGTTCGTGGCTGGTGAGGCTTCTCGGGTCGCTGCTATTGAAGCCTATGAAGAGGAGATGATTACTCGAGCTGGTGGCGAAGTCAGAATATCAACTGTTAATACAGAGATGGTGCATGATTGGGAAAAGGTTCTGCAATCCCCAATCATGAAATCCGGCATGACGCGGAATCAGGCTATCAAACAAAACGGCGGAGTCCCTCAGTCATAGGCCATTATTACATGGAGTGGGCTTTTCCATCACCACTAGGTACCTAGGTACCCCCTGTGTATTTTTTTTTTTTTTTCTGCGTGTGTCATCACTCATGCTGTGAAGCGTTTCAAGTTCTAAATACCCACATGATAGTCACTTGTTTTCTTTTCTTATTTCCCCTCTTCTGTACCACTATATGAAAATAAACACTCTCTTTTCTTCAGATCATGGATTATTTTGCAATGGCCAGTTACCTATGAAATCATACGAGTTTATATGATGGGCTAAAACTAGGAATTCCTATTCTCATTCTCCTTGAGATAAACCAACAACTATTTTACTCATACTTGTCAACAGGCTACGATTGAATAGCACTAAATTTAGCATACTGGAAGTCTGCCGGAACCAAACAACACTCGCGATCGCCAAAGGCATACAACCCTAGCATCATACCAGTAAAGGGCGCTCCCACAGGTAGTGGCGTTTCAGTCATGATACGATTGCTGACCTCTCCAACCCAGTTCACTACTTCCAAGTTTTCCGGCCTGTTATCAACAGCGCTGGAGGCTATTGTCCCTGTTGTTACCTCTTTGAACCCGAATCTGTAGCGATCGCCACACTCGACAACGAAAATAACGTCGCTCTGCGGGGCGCAGAGCTCTACCTCAATCACACTCCCGCCAACTGGCTGAAAGCGCACGATCCGGGTGCCGTCTGTTTTCGTAGGAGAGAGTCGAACCCCGATACTGCTGTAGGTGAAATAGTTCATCCAGACAACTGTGCCTGCTTCCGTGTTGGGGGAAATTGGTTGAAATGACAACTTGGTTTCCCAGGTGCAGAACCGGTGGGTCTGCTTTCGGAGGAAAAGGGTTGGACAGGTGGGGATAGAGAGGGGATATGGTCCACCTCGTAGCCGGAGATAATTGGGTCGCTCTGTCAAGGTGTAGTCGGTCTTGATAGGAGTGTCTTATTCAACCATGTTCATGTTAGCTTGGGAGAAAGAAAAATGATCTGGATACGATTACAAATTTATGGCTGCTAACTTACTTTTTCGGTACCAACCTAGTTGTAAATTTGGACTCGTGAAGTCATCTCTCCATTCAATGGGATGCTGGTATTGATATAGATGTGGGCCGTTATGTTGGAGGGTGATCTTTCCACCGCCGTTAATTATCGGCCAGTCGTCGACCCATTCAACAGGGACAAGGAAAGTTTCACGGCCTATTATGAGATGTTAGTATATACAAGCTCGCCTGTGGGGACATGAGGAAAGACGACGAAAAGGGGGAGGGGGACAAAGTAACATACCAAAGACTGATTCTTCCCAGCGTTCATCGCGTTTCACAGGGCGTACGCCTAGGAACACTGCCCACCATTGACCATCCGCGTCCTCGACCAGGTCTGCATGGCCTGTGTTCTGGACTTCATCCTCGAGTCCATTCCGCCAGAGTGGGTTATTGGGGCCCAATTCCCAGGGACCAAACGGTCCAGTCTCGCTCCGACTCACCCACTCGCAGTGGCCACTCTCAGTGCCCCCTTCTGCAGTGAAGAGATAATAATACTTTCCGCGCTTGAAGATATGTGAGCCCTCCGCAACACCAGAGGATGATTCACGGATAAGCTTCGGTACAGACGTTGCGTTGCCTGTCGCCATATCGACTGTGGAAATGTGCACGGCAAAGTCCTTAATATTCACACCTGGAGTTCGGTTAATTTTCCTATAAGTGGTGGAGAGGTATGCTGTTCCGTCATCATCCCAGAAAATCTAGTCAAGTATAGTCGGGTTAGGTTTGACATGTTACACGTGTATAGAATGCAATAATTGCAATGAATTCAGCACAAGACGAGGAGAAGGGTGGTGGAGGTTTGACTTGTCACTTACATCTTGATCAAATCCAACCTGGTCAAAATACACGGGGTCGGACCATGAGTCCGAATCCCAGATATTCTCTGTCTTGACGTAGAACCCTCGCGGCCAGACACGGTCATCCTGCTGCGGGCGATATCGCTCAAAACTCGCTGCAAGGATATAAAACGTTCCATTGTGGTACCGAATTGTCGTTGCCCAGACCCCACCGCCGGGCTCTGGAGTATGAATTTGCAGCTGACTGGTTCTGGTTAATGCGTGCCCGATTAGAGTCCATTGGATCAAGTCGGTACTGTGGTAGATAGGGGCACCGGGGAAATATTCAAAGGTTGATGTGACAAGAAAGAAATCCTTTCCCACGCGAATGATGGAGGGGTCTGGGTTGAACCCCGGGATAATTGGATTATCGTACATTTCTCTTCTTTTTTTTTCCCCTTGTTTGTTTATGAGGAACAGAAAAAGAAAGAAGGGGAGGAAAAGTTTTCTAACCAATGTGGAATCTACTTTACAGACAGAAAGACACTTTGATTGAAGAAGAGAAAATTGAAGAGTTTGTCTGAAGATGAATGATGTCTTCGCTAATGGGAGACCAAGTTTATATGCAAGTAGAGAGGTTTACCTCTAATTGGTGGATAAATTATGTTTACCAAGAGTTTAACGGCCCTGAAGGAGTTAGTTGATAAATCACTAAGGATATGAAAATTACCTATCATCTGGTGGCCTTGATCAACGGTTATCTCGACTTTAGCCTGATGTCGATGCGGGGGAGAGTTGGTAGGCTTGAGGCTATACTCCGCACCGGCAATTAGAAATAGAATCACCTAGCTATTTTCGACTACATAGGTGCGTACCCTTGAACTATATACCTAGTAGTCTACCGACCTACCTAGGACCTATCTAGCTCAACCCCGGTTAGGCTGAAGGAATCGCCAAAATCCACTTTTTAAAAGGACAAGCCCATGCGCACGTGTTATTGACGTGCTGACGTGTGGACGTGTAGTCCAATAGTGAAAAGACATGTCTTTCACGTAGAAAATTGGCGACTCGTAGCGTCCTATTTTGAGTTTGGTCAGTATTGGTTTGTTGAAATAGTATCCCGGGCTCTTGCAATCCGACGACATGTCGCCAGGAGCAGAGTTTTGGTTTAATTGGCATCAAGCCAAACCCTCCAGATCATGCTTTGTAGATCAGGAGGATTTCATTTCTCGGACATAATGCCTACGTTTCTACGAAATCAAATGAGACTCATGGACGGGTTTCTTTTGGGTAGTGGGGTAAAATCTGCTTGAATTGAACTTGCTTTGTTTTGCTTTACTCGAGACAAGGGTTCATATAAACACTAAAATAATTCATTCACTGATGCTTTAGGGCTACTTTAGTACGGAGCCTTAGTGTCCTACTCAAGAACACACTCCGGTTCAGACACTCCGGCTTTGGGTCGTACTCGGATATCCTACCTATCGCAACAATGGGTCAACTGATTCTAGGTAATAATCATGGATCAAGTGACTTCCGGTTCATTACCTTGTGGGTTAGATAGGAACCTGTTAGATAACCCGTTAGATGGAAGTTTAACGTATGCAAGCAGTGACCCAAGAAAATACGGTAACTTGCTACCAGTTTTTATGGTCTTTTTTGATGGCCGAGGCAAACGTTATTATACATTGATTGAATCTCTCGTACTTGTCGGAATGGCCTGATTGCAGAATTCAATGACAAGTGGGTAATAGCGAAGTTTTTCTATCTTTCATTTCTGTATCAAGTCATTGAGGAGTCGCACCAGGATACAGAAGATTGAACTTCTCTCTTAACGCGCTAAGTATTTCAGCGAAGGTGAATTTTTTATCAAGCTTCTCAGGCGCGCCAAGGTGAAGGACGAGGCATGGGGGTATTAGAATATATCAAGTGATCGAACACAAGGTGGTCGATGTCGTCGGTATGTAGAATCTCTACTAGAGACCTAACTCCTTTTCATGTGCAGCCGTGCAGTTTTATTTCAGTATTGTCATATTTCTTTCCAATTGAGAATCACATGCTTATATGAAACCGATATATAAAGATGAGGATGATATTTCCAATATCCGAAAGTTGCCCAGTGCTATTGATACAGCGCCAGTTGCGCCGTACACTGGAATATACGATCTTGATAGTTAAAAAGCGACTTTTACTTTTGAGGATGGTGATCCTTGGGCTTAACCCCTGGCGATTTTCCCCAACATATCCTCCGGGATGTCCCGCCCTCCCACATTATCCCGAGTTAAAGACATGCCACGAACGAAAGCCGGTCTTGTTGTACGGGTTGAATCAACTTGATTGCCGGGTTTTAACGAAGTATCTTGGCTGATAGTTTTTCTAGTGTAAGGTGTACGTCTTGTGATCAATTATTCTTTCCAACTTTGGTGGTGGACGGGTCGACAAATGTCCAGGGGTGGACGTGAAACCCCCATCGAATTGCAAATCTCGATGGATTAACATCAAGCCCATCAACGCCCGGGTGCGATCGCAATTCATTTTCCAGACGATATGGAAGAGCGGGACACCCGAAGCGCTGCCTGATTTGTCTCATTTACCTGCGGGTTTGAATCTTGCAAGGGAAGCTTTTAAAATAATAATCTGGTAGGGTAGCAAACGGGAAAACACTCGAGGAAATTTGCAAGAGTCAAAGGCGGCCACTAATCGCACTTTGAGCTGTCAGGTAAGGAAGAAGTTGTCGACATCTATAGGATCTATTGGAGAGACGGCGGCCATAGGAGGACGAAGAATCTGGGGTTAGAGGGCCAACAATGCTTCCATCTGTGTGCAAAAAGCTGATTTCCAACAATGGCAAGATTGAAGTCACTCATGTGATAACTATGCTTGACGATGTTTGTCAGTCTGGTCCAGCCAGCATGGAGTGGAGTGGATCCAGTCAGACTTACATGTGATTGTGGGTTTCCTCTGGCCGTCTTGAGGTGGGAGGGAGATTGATCGAAGTTTAGGAAGAGCCTAAGAAAGAACCAAATCAAGGAGGACTCATGTGAATTTTATCTCACCCATGTGCTGAAAAGGCCCTTTTTGTTGTTTTTTAATGCGGCACATTTTCTTGTATCTGCCGATTCCTTTCAGCACGATGATGACCTGAGGGCAAAGGGAATATTCCTAATTCGAGATGGGTGGGGGAGAAGCCCGGTAGTTACTAGCGGTAAACAATCCACTCAACCCAGTTTTTTTCGTCGGCGAACCGGGGCAATGACCCTTTCGGGTACGATACAACAAATCGAGGGATCCGCCCATACATTTTGCTGGGCGCACAGGAGTCGCTGTGTAACAACCCCATTATTACCGTACCGGTCCTGCGGTGTTTGTGAATATCATCCATCGACTCTTGCCAAAAGGTGACAGAAATCTTACAATTTGGGGCGATTATTTTGTCTTTTGGTCTTTTCTACGGCGGTATAATCCCCTCCCTTTCCGATCAGATAACAGGTCGGCTTTCCGTACAATTAAGCTCCGGTCCTGGGATTGAACCTTGTCGATTTGCCGGACTCGGGCCAAGGGCTAACTATCTGACAATCCTGGTCAGGCTAAATCCTATTGTTCCTAGACTAGGCAGGAAATGATTCGGTACCTAATATTTTGATACCTACCTATGTAGTTCGACCCTCCAAGCCACCTGTTGGCTTTCCCCGAGGGGCCCCAGGAAGCAGTAATGGTTTCCCACCCCACTCGTCGTCATCCACTTTGTCCACGCCACTTTCTTGCCTCGCATTCCCGGCCGACTGAGATCTCAGGCATCAAGGCCACACATCTCCTGAGCCGAGGCAGTTTCCCTTTCGAGACTCACCCTCGGGTCAGGTGTCGTCGGCGTAATCATCACTTTCCTCTTGACTTCACTATTTATTGCTACGGGGCATTCCTCAACCATCGTCCTGTTTCTTGACCACCAGAATTACTCTTCTCTTCTATCCCTTTTCTCCCTTCCCCCTCTCACACCACCCTCAATCACAATGCCTTCACCTCCTCCCGCCTGGGTCCAGGCTCTGAAGCCTTCTGACCCACAGGGCTCGCAACTGCTCGCCCAGGAGCGTGCTCAGTCCACTATTGATGTGGACAAACTAGCTGAGCTCCTGCACACCAAGGAGGCATTAGAGCGACAGGACCGTGTCCTTGCAGTCCTTCAGTCTGAGAAGGTTTTCGACAAGTCTCAAAACCACACAATGGGACGAACCGAGAAAATCCAAGTGGCATTGGCTCGCGCAAAACGCATTCAACAGCTGAAGAACCAGCTCAATTGGACTGATGCAGAACTCCATGTTGCCGATGACTTGATGGGAGAGCCTACGCCTTACGGCCTCCATGCATCCATGTTTCTGGTTAGTAATTTTTACTCTTTTTTTCTCTTAGTATTTCTCCACTAACCATTACCTCTCCCCACGAAATCATAGGTTACCTTGCGGGAACAAGGAACCCCGGAACAACACAAGCTTTTCTACGAACGAGCTATTAAATATCAGATCATTGGGTGCTATGCGCAAACAGAGCTAGGCCACGGCTCCAACGTGCGTGGCCTGGAAACAACCGCCACCTGGGATCCCACTGACAAGACTTTTGTCATTCACTCCCCCGCTCTTACAGCTTCTAAGTGGTGGATCGGCTCCTTGGGGCGAACCGCTAACCACGCTGTGGTGATGGCGCAGTTGTTCATTGCTGGCAAGAACTACGGACCTCATCCTTTCGTTGTTCAGATCCGTGATATGGAAACTCATCAGCCACTTGAGAATGTATATGTTGGAGATATTGGCCCGAAGTTTGGTTACAAGTAAGTATTTTTTGAACTTTTAAAGGGTTTATGTGCTTGATAATGGGGCTAATTATCCTAGCACCATGGACAATGGATTCCTTCTCTTCAACAAAGTGAAGATCCCTCACGTGAATATGTTGGCTCGCTTCTCTCGCGTGGATCCTGAAACGGGAAAATACATGCGACCTGCGTCTCCATCGCTTGTATATGGAACCATGACATGGGTTCGTTCAAACATCGTGCTACAGGCAGGCTCTGTCTTGGCTCGCGGTGTCACTATTGCTACCCGTTATTGTGCCGTTCGAAGGCAATTCCAAGATAAGGATGCGACCGGGGATGTTGGCGAGAACCCAGTTCTCAACTACAAGATGGTTCAGATTCGTCTCTTGCCCCTATTAGCGTCTATGTACGCCTTGCATTTCACAGGTCGCGGCATGATGCGGCTGTACCAGGAGAACCAGAACCGAATGAAGGCTGCTGCAGATGCAAGCCAAGAGAAGCGAGGCGCTGGCCCAGAGCAACTGAGAGCCGGATCCGATCTTCTTGCAGATCTCCATGCTACCTCCTGCGGCTTGAAGGCGCTGGCTAGTACCACCGCTGGAGAGGGCCTTGAGGTTTGCCGCCGTGCCTGTGGCGGTCATGGATACAGTAGCTACAGTGGCATCGGGTCCTGGTATGCGGATTACCTTCCTACCTTGACCTGGGAGGGAGATAACTACATGTTGACTCAGCAGGTCGCTAGATACGTAAGTCCTCTTTGAATCCCTGCATTCAGGGTTATTTAAGCTAACAATTTGTTAGCTCCTCAAATCCGCTCGTGCTGTCCTGGCTGGCAAGGCCGCTCAAAATGATACTTCTCGTATCCTCCAGGCTTATCTTGATCGCCGTGACAAGGGAGCTTCTTTCGACATTCTCGGGAACGACCGGGATATCGTAGACGCATTCGCCTGGCGTACTGCTCACCTCACATTCGAGACCCTAAAGTACCGCGATGTTGAGAAAAGATCGTGGAACAGCCTTCTCGTCAACTTTTGGCGTCTGTCGACTGCCCACTCACAGTATATGGTGGTTAGGAACTTTTATGAGGCGGTTACATCCCCTGAACTGACGTCCGGCGTGGACTCCGAGACTGTTGAGCTCATGAAGAAGCTTTTCCGCTTATATTCTTTGCATACTTTGGAACGTGAGAGCTCTGAGTTCTATTCCTCAAGTGCGGTTACAGTTCGCCAGATCGGCCTAACCCAGGCCAATGCGGTGATGAAGCTTCTGGATGAGATCCGCCCCCATGCCATTAGACTCGTCGATGCCTGGAAGATTCCCGACTGGGCACTCAATAGCAGCCTTGGCCGACATGATGGTGACGTCTACCCAGATCTATTCCGCCGGGCCAGTCAAGAGAACCCAGTCAATGACTTGGTGTTCGACCCCTATCCATGGAACGACAATGTTTTGAAGAACATTGCTCCTAAGAGCAAGCTGTGATTTATTTTCCTTCCTCCTCCTGCCTTTTTTCCTTCCCATTATTTTCCTATTTTTTTTCTTTTGGATAGCGTGATTTACCTTTCTTGTATTGTATTGGGCTGGACTATGATTTGCTTTCCTTTTTCTTTTTCTCCTTTTCATTTGTCGGAAATAGCTGCGGGATTTTTAGAGATTAGAGTTGTTAGAGGGGATAAAGATATAGATTAACTCCATAGATTAGACTGAAATGGATATATCGGCCGATGACGGTGCAAGATTTCATAAACCAAAGCATTGGGTAGGATTTGCTCAGCCAAAGTTCAAGCTCCGCTATGACGTCATACAATATCATCTTCGAGGTGAACATCAATGAAACCTCCGAACTCAAGACAACTCATACCACCCATTATGAAGGAAGCTGTAATTCTTCCTGGCCCTATAGTCAAAATTGTCGAGAGTCCCATTCCACAGATCAGTGATGATCAGGTGCTCATCAAGGTCGTCTTTTCCGGCACGAACCCAAAGGATTGGAAGGTGCCTGAGGTAGCCGCGAGACATGAGAAGCCTTTCTTTGAGGAATTCCAGCACGTCCGACAAGGAATTAACCAAGGAGATGATATTGCAGGCATAGTTGAAGAGATTGGAAAAAATGTAGTGGAATTCAAGGTGAGTTTACTTACACGTCGTGCTCGATGAATGCGTGGAAATACTATATATAACATTCTTCCTAGCTAATTTGCCTCAATTACTTACTAACAAATGATAGCCAGGAGATCGGGTCGCAGCTTTCCATGAGATGTTGAAACCGGGTGGATCTTACGCGCAGTATGCAGTTGCTTGGAGTCATACAACCTTTCATTTACCACCGAGCATTGCATTTGAAGGTGAGTTCCTCCCTGGGGGTAAAACGGAATACGTTTCTCTGTAGGATAGTAGACTAATCAAAGTATGATTATTGGCACGATAAATAGAAGCTGCAACGATCCCCCTTACGGCTCTCACAGCAGTCATAGCGTTATATCACCATCTCTCGCTTCCACTCCCTTGGCAACCAGCCCGGGAGTCCATCCCACTGGTGGTATACGGGGCTAGCACTGCTGTGGGTAGTTTTGCTATTAAACTTGCGCAACGCAGTAACATCCATCCGATCGTTGCTGTGGCGGGGCACGGTGCACCGTACGTACGGACCCTTTTGGATGTTCACAAGGGCGACCGGATTGTTGACTACCGGACCGGCGCCGCGGAGACAACCCGGGGTATTCAGAGGGCGTTGGTCGGACATACGCTTCACCATGCTCTGGATACGGTGGTGTTGCCGCAGAGCACGCAGGTGCTCAAGTCTGTCATTGCTCATGGAGGGAACATCAA
Source organism: Aspergillus sparsus (assembly GCA_027569235.1). Lineage (NCBI taxonomy): Eukaryota > Fungi > Ascomycota > Eurotiomycetes > Eurotiales > Aspergillaceae > Aspergillus > Aspergillus sparsus. The sequence continues at coordinate 131,243 of JAPDES010000096.1, forward strand.
TTTTGTGCTCCCTGATCCGCCTGATGTTGGACCCGGAATTGCAAGCAATACCTGGGTGAATTCGGCGCACGAAGCGGGTGGGTCGCATGATTGTCGCGATCTATGCTTTGTGTTTTGTCGATGGTTCACGAGGGCGTTGCAGTTGGGGATCTTTCATGGACATCCGTTTGAAGTGCGTCCTCATGGTTTGGAGGCGGTGCAGGGTGCTTTGATGGATATGAAACATGGGAAAGTGAGTGCGGTGAAGTATGTCTTTCGCATTGAGGATACTCCTTGAGGATTGAAATCTTTACTTTTTTATGGGAAAAAAAAAAAAAGAAAAAACATTCTGATAATTGGATCAATTGTGGTGTATACTTAATATACAGATTTCAATATCCCTCTTAATGTCTCTATGCCAGGGTAAAAAAAAAGTCTATTTAATTATATACATTTACTCAAAAATCGATGGCTTGTACGCCGATGGGTCAATGTATGGTGTGCCTCCTCGTCGAGTGAATCCCCAACGGATCTGGCTGGCCATTGCGATCTCAACATCAACATGCTGGGCCCAAGTCCAGGTCAAGCCGGGATCCTTCTGGAATCCACGTCCAACAAGCGCAACATCTAACCCATCGTCTTCGAGCAAGCTGTTTGCCTGTTTACCATTGGTGATGGTACCCACCGTCGCAACAAGCAGCTTATCTCCAACGGCTTTCTTAACGGCGACAGCGAACGGAGCTTGGAAGGCTGGACCAGACTTTACCTTTTGCTTATTGTGCACTCCACCGGAACTGATATCAATCAGATCCACGGCACCCTGAGCTGCCAAAGCCTCAGCAAACTTGACTGTGTCCTGCACACCCCAGTTTGCCTCCGGGAGGGTCTCCTCTAGCCACTCTGTCGCACTAATGCGTAAGAAAACAGGCACGTTCTCGCCCACAGCCTCTCTCGTCAACTGTGCAATTTCCAACGATAAGCGAATGCGGTTCTCAAACGAGCCTCCGTACTCATCGGTCCTGTTATTTGCCGACGGACTCAAAAACGAGCTCAACAGATAGCCATGCGCATTGTGGATTTCGACAAAGTCTGCACCGGCCTGAATCGCCCTCTTCACAGCCGCCACCCAATCCTTCTTGAACTGTTCGATATCTTCCTTTGTCATCGCCTTGGGCTGGGGGAAGCTCGGGTCGAATGCGATATCACTGGGACCCTTCACGTTCTCCGGCCATCCACCCACCTTCTCCGTTGCGATCACGGCCCCTCCAATACCCATCATCCAGGGCGCAACGGTACTGGCTTTCCGTCCGGCGTGCGCGATCTGGACTCCAATTTTCTGGTTCTGGCTATGGACGAATTCGATCACGCGAGCCATAGGTTCAATCTGGCTATCCTTCCATAATCCAACGTCTTGTGGTGTGATGCGACCCTCGGGCTGTACCGAAGTAGCTTCAATCATCATCATTCCGGGGCCACGCTGGGCAATTCCGCCCAAGTGTGCGATGTGGTAATTTGTCATATGGCCATCTTCGGCTGAGTACTGGCAGAGGGGAGCAAGCTGTATGGGTTTTATTGTATCATCAGTACGGTCCTCGATCATATCTCTTTAGGCTCCTTTTTTTTTTTTTTTATCAATTTGGGAGAGACTTACACCAACGCGATTTTGGAATGTCACACCTCGAATGGTCAATGGCTGGAATAGTTTAGGAATTGATTTCCCACTGGTTTGCGGGTTTGCTGCTGTACCGGCTGGGACGGGTTGCGCCGGGGTGAAGTAGGAGATGCCCTTGGCGGGCTCGATATCAACGTCAAGCATTTTCTTTGAGAGAGAAGAAGGGATAGATATACGTGGATTCTTGGGCTGTGATTCAAGGCCAATGGATAATGAGGATCTTCAAGTTTAAATATTAATACCATGATTCCGTGCCACAGAAGAACCCGGTGGAAAAGGGCTCCACTCTGCTGATTTGAAATCGAAAGTGGGGAGAGGAGTTGATCTTCTCCCCGATACTTTGGTCGAAGCTTTGGGAAAGTGTCCGATCTTGCGACATTCTAGTTGGGATTTGCCAACGGTATAGGTATCTGATGGATGGTAGATTCTTGACATTACTGCTAGTAACCTCCAGTTACGTTGCCTGTCAGACTCGGGAGAACTTAGGTAGTATAGCATATTGGTGAACCCCAGGGTGGTGGTCACTGATTGAAACCTACTGCTGCAGGGCAAGATATCTGTCTGTATTACATAATAGTTTGCTTAATAATTAAAAAAAAAAAAAAGCCACTCGATAGCTACCTAGGTAGTACTTACTCCCTCCCCACCTGCCCGAAACAGCAGGTCGGTGCCTCAGTCATTGAATCTACGCAATAGTCCAATCAGAAGTCCTGAAGTCGACGGTGTCGGAGAAACTCTGGGAAAGAAAGTCTCCGACAGCCAGCTTATTCATCATTCTTCGGGGTGGAATTTTGTCCTTGTTCCGGGACCCGACCCAGCTTGTCGTTGCTTGGGGGGGGTTCTTGGCACTCTCCCCCTCCTTATTCTCCAGAAGATTCATTAACTGATAGGCTCCGAGGCGATCATCGGTACACTAGAGTATCCAATGGTGATGAATAATAATAAAATACCCTGGAAACTGCACCAGAATCCATACCTAAACTTACCATCATGGACGCTGAAGAGATGACGAGGGTCGATGATTCGCCCTGCAAACAATGAACAACCCCTACCTCCCGACATATAGGTGTACGTAAGAGTATGTATGACTATAGAGGAGGGACGGACGTACGTGACGATGCTCCCCAGATTTTCCAATGAACTACCTACTACTAGCTCGTTAGTGGGACGGACGCATTATTATTATTATTATTATTATTTTTATTATTTTTATTACTCCTCACCAGGTAAGCTATTGAACTTGCCGAGGCTTTCGTCTCGTGATACCCTCGGTCAACCCCGTTTAAATGCAGTCAGTCTCACACGGACAAGGAGCAATAATACTTACCCAGTAGTTAGTTCACAGTTACCTAACAAGGAAATAACTCGAAACAACTATCCCGGCACAGTAACATAAACAACCCAGGATGTCGATGAAGGCGCAACCAGCGACTGCCGATAGTGGTCATTTTACCAAGCCCATCCCGCTTGAGAATACCTACATATCTGATCCGAGTCTGCGAAGGGCTTTAGCGTGTATGTTATCATTGGGGTTGTGCTTGTCTCCCCCATACCCAATTGGCATCTAGCTAAGTGTTGGGGAAAATCAATCTAGGGTATCTCCCCGCAGAATCCTTCCAGCAAATCGAACCGCAGCTTGTTCAACTCGGCGCGGAAGCTATTTCACCTCAAATCCGCGAGTGGAGCGCCGATGCCGAGCGGAATCAACCCTATGTGAAAAGTCATAATGTCTGGGGAGAAAGATATGATTATGACCGACTAATCACAACTGAGGGATGGAAGAGATTAGGGAAATGGGGTGCGAAACATGGGTAAGTGATATCCCATTTCCTCCAACCCTTTCACTAGAGAGGTACTGCTTGTATTTTATTTCAGTGCTAATTGGTAGGGAAACAAAATAGCGTTGTCGCTCTGGGATATGAACCTACGTATGGACCGGAACGACGGCTCGCCCAGTATGCTGTGTAAGTATAAACCGTACACCCCCCCGTGCTTCTAGATCTGGAAATTAATGAAACGGTCGTTCAAAGGAACTATCTGTTCTCTCCTTCCTCCGGGCTCAGCTCTTGTCCGATCAGTATGACCGATGGTGCAGCTCTCATACTCACACAACAACTAGCCGACAAACCGCCCTCTCACCCTTTCCACACCATCCTTAAGCGTGTTCTCTCACGTGGGGAGGATTTCTGGACGTCCGGACAATGGATGACCGAACGTGCTGGAGGGAGCGACGTTCAAAACACCGAGACATGGGCCACATACTCCCCTTCAACTGCCTCCACCGGCGACCAAGACGCTGCGGTAGGAGAGGGCGACTACCTTATCAGTGGTTTCAAATTTTTCTCCTCAGCCACCGACGCTAATATCTCGCTTCTCCTGGCCAAAACCCCGTCGGGAAAGCTCAGTACATTCGTCGCGCCTCTCCGCCGTACCATCCGTGATGCAAATGGAGGTATAAGTCGTGAAGTCACAAATGGGGTGCGTATACATCGATTGAAAAACAAATTAGGGACAAAGGAGCTTCCTACAGCGGAGCTAGAGCTCAAAGACATGCGCGCGCATCTAGTCGGGGAATTAGATCGCGGGGTGCCCACCATTGCGCCCTTGTTGAATATCACGCGGACGCATACCTTCGTCGGTTCACTCTCCGGATGGCGCCGCGCAATCAGCATCTCAAAGAGCTTTGCTCGTGCCCGCACGACGGTGGGTGAACCGCTGTGGTTGATCCCAATGCATCTACGACTGATGGCTGAGATGGAGGTGCGCCATCGGGCAGCGGCGGAGCTGGCCTGGTTTACCGTTGCAGTCATGGGGATTATCGAAAATAATGGAGTCACCGGCGGGGGTGAACTAAGGCATCTCCCCAAACCTGGAAAGGAAGCCACCGTGGTCTTTCGATCCTTGACTGCGATAGCGAAGGCGGTTGTTAGTAAGATGGCTGTTGCAGGAATTCAGGAATGTCAGGAGGCAATGGGTGGGGTGGGCTACATGGATGAGCCCGATGAGCCAGAGTTCAATATTTCGCGAGTACTACGGAATACGTTGGTCAACTCGATCTGGGAAGGGACAACCAACGTTTTGGCAAGTGAGTTTGTCCGATTCCTCGCAAAGGGCGACAATCTGGGCGTGTTTGCGGGCTGGATGGAGGGGGTTTTGAGCATGATACAGAACAAGGAAGTAACAAGTGCTCTCACTTCGGCCTGGAGAGATTTCAAGACCAAGTTAGCTGCCGGTGGAGATCCCACGATGATCTTGGCTGACGGTCGTCGGGCTATGTTTACTTTGGCTTGGATTCTTTGTGGAGTGCTCTTGGCATTAGATGCACAGCGAGATGGCGATGCTGTCACGACGGAGATCGCAGGCCGGTGGATCCTCGCTGGAGAGGGAGGCGTCGGTGATACGGTGTGGAGAGATATTGTCTATCGCCGCAATCCAGACAAGAAAATTGCGACTGATGTGAATGAGGAATGTCTCCGCTGGGATTGCCGCATCGCATGGGGGGAGGAACTGCCAGCAATGGCGTCTGGGCACCGATCGATGAAATTGTAAAATCCAACTATAGTCTGCATAGCTAGCTTGGTTGTGACTGTGGAACAGTAGTCCTCCGGTTGTAGCATACAACTGGATAAGATCGAGTCTCCGGCGTCGATTGACGCTCTGGGTTTTGGTCGGAATCAAACAACTCCTTCCCAGCCTCCTCCACCAGTGACGCGCCCAGCAGGATATCCATGCCTATTTTAATCTTAGTGTAAATATTCCTCAATATGGTACAAGAAGGGATTGTTACTAGAACTTGACACAATTGTTTTTTAGTTGAATAACTCTGATTTGACGCTCATTGACACTCAGGGCTTCATCTCTCTTTCTGACTACGATAAAGGGGAAGGCCGATCTCGGCCTTATAATAAAAAACAAGACCTTGCGTTTGAAGATCAATAGCAAGTCATGGATTACGTTTAGATTTGTCTCCGGGGCAATAAGACCGGTAAATTCTCAAAACGGGTCGCTTTTTGAACAGACATTTGTGAAACATTCTGATCTGGGTTGTAAAATCTATTTATGGGCCGAACGGCTCTGAGTGTCTAAATTGACTTGCAGACTAATGCGCAGCTATAGCAGTTTAGACACTTTGAAGAAAAGTCGAATCGACGTCAAGCAGGGGTGGTGATTAGGCTCATCTATCCCTTGGGCTTTTCAATGAAGTTATTTTTAACCAAGCCTGGGATCAGCAGCGCATTCAGGGTAGAGTAGGAGAAGGAGTAAGGCATTACTCTAATCAATTCTGGTAGTCCGGGGCATACGCAAATGATGAACTGTTGATTCTCGTGTCTTGTTGAGCTTTGCTATGAATGCATCCCCACTTGCAACGTTGTGATATCTGCCCATGCAGCCTTCTGGGAGAAACTAGGACCTAAGCTATTTATATTTATATTGCCATAGATGGAATGGACACACAATTAGTGTGTATCTACACACCTATTTTTGTATCCCAATCAAATTTCCCAGCTATTCTAGACTCTTCATCACCGGATGCGCTGGGTTGCCACAGTCATTCCCACAGTTTTCACAATGGAAATATTGGTCCCCATAGCAAAAGCAACAGTCTCAACAGTGGTTGTTCGTCAACCAGTCAGCCAGTGCGCTCGTGTATCATATCCACAAAGGAAAGGATCAAAAAAAAAAAAATCTTACGATAATAATGGGAGAACCGGCTTGTTTCCACCAAGCACCGGCTACACTGGGTAGGTTGATACCCAATGCAAATGTAGCGTTGTTGAAAGTCCTGTCGGAGCTGCTCTGCCTGTCGTTCGTGTTCCTCACGCAGTCTCTCTAGTATCTCACGCTCTCTCTGTCGCTGCAACTCCTGATTTGCTTGCTCGGCCTTAAATTCCCGACGCTGAATTTGAAACTCCTCCTCGGCCTCGCTCAGCATGATGGCAGCGACTAGCTCCAATGATGCCCTCTCCTCATCCAGGAGTCGTTGCATCTCGATCATTTCCTCATTTAGAGCCACAATTTGTGCCTGTCTGCCCATTTCTTGCTGCTCGAGATCCCTTGCCGCAGACGTATCCACAACCGACATCCCCTGATTCACCATCTCCTCCTGCGCATCCAGAACAATCTTACCTTTCCTTGCCATCTCCTCCAGAAGCGAGAGTGCCTGGTCCCGGTCATTCCGTAGACGAACCATCCGCGCCCCCCGCTCTAACATCCCGCCCCAAAAGTCCCTTTTCCGACGCAGCTCGTTCTCTCGCTCGATGGCTTGCCGCTCCGGGACCTGCTCCCAGAAGTTCATTGCCAGCACGACGTTTGAGAACGCCTCCTCCCCAACTAGCTTGTGGAACATTCGCTGGTTTCTTAGTGCGCTCCCGGTCATCCGTAAATCCGTGATGCGATGTAGATAGATCACCCCGTTCAGGCGTTGGCCAGAGAGTAAGGAGTCCCTTAGCCATGTTAGGAGGCTCTCTGTGGTCTCGCTATCGGACCGGCATGTGTCGTTAAACCCGGGCGTGTCGATCATGATATATGTTTTCCCCCCGTGAAAGAATTCGTAGCCCTGGATCTCGCTCGTGTCTGTCCTGCGGTCAGTGGCTATGTCGCCGCCCAGCTAGGGAGGTAGGTTACGAATTCTCTCTACGGACCGGAAAATAAACTCTCTCCAACGTTGATATCGTCCCTCCCCGTGATCAGCTTGATTAGTGAAGTCTTCCCGGCCCCTGTTACGCCCATAATGGCAATCACTATCACATCGTCATCGTCATCAACAAGCGCTGACATGGTGGTTGGCGGCCTCTCAGGTTTCTAGAATGCTGTGTTTCATATGCCCGGGATTTTGGCAGGGAGGATAAAGTTTGAGGCATAGGTATTGTAAAAGGTCAGCAACTTATGTGTAATATCTACTTTACTCGCATTAATTCCTTAAGGTGCATCAGGGCTGAGAAATAAACGTGGTTCAAGTAACGGGCAGCCTCGTGTTGAGATTATAAGCCATCAACGTAGTAAGGTCATCCAACTTCTTCGTCGGGATTATGCATGGGCGGCTGATGCCTGATGCCTGATGCTTGTAGGAGAGGGGGGGGGCAAAAGAATAGGATAAAATAAAACTAACTGAGGGAAAGAAGAATACAGTTTGTGTGGAAAACGAGGCTGTTTTTATTCTATTTATTTATTTATTTATCTTCTCCTTCGTAGTGTTGTAGTAAATTTCGCTTCCCGAGTCCACAAAAAAAAAAAAAAAAAAATTTGCAACGGGATTATTAAATGCACCAACTGGGCATCAAAACACGCCAGCTGGACATCAAATTGCACCAACTGGCTATTTTTCTGTCAATTGGTAATTATCCCTCTAACTTTTCATCGCCTGAGTACATAACTGGCCAAGCATATGCTGAATGTTTGAAACCACATGGGTTAAATCGCCTGAGCCTCCTAGAAGTGGCTCCGAGCTATAGCATCGGCTTTTGTATACCTGCGACAAGCAAAGGGAAGACTCGATTAGAGCAAGATCTCCCAGTCAAATCACAAAGAGCAACCAAATAATCACCTGGGACTTGTCGTCGATTCTCCAAAACCGAAAATAATGTCCATCGGTAGAGATTCCTAGAACCTCTGCCCTTGGTTTGTATCTGCGCGTGCGGTTCTGATGAATCACGCCTACGAGTCCATCCCTCCCCCAGCATTAGGTGGTTGGGGGTGGTTCTGTCAGCTCAGTCCCTCTTTGGCTTTGGTTTCACACTTGTACATACCCATGCTCGCGGGAACCTCACGTTCGGAACTCCCCCCCTCACGACGTCCAGCCAGATTCACCACAAGGCAGCCCCTCACATATCCGTTCCAGTCCTGCAACTCGATTGCATGCGTTGCCCACGCGAGGAGACCGTAATAGTCATTCCCAAAATATTGAAGCTCACGTCCTTTCGGGAGACCCCAGCCCATTGTCAACCGAAACGATTTCTCCATGGTCCCATACCGGGCCATCGTAGCTGCAATGCAGGGCTGAAGGATCGCGTTCAATCTTCTATTAAGGTATTCCGAGCTTTGTGGCTCGAGCGGGTCCAATGTTGCCTTTTCGTCAATTGCTCGAAGCTTGTTTTCTATGTTTTCGCGGCCCGTCAGTACTCTCATATTTCCGTATGCCCTCCTACTTGTTGATTAATTGACAATAGGGGGAAACAAACCAATACCCGCCGCCAAGTCCGAATGTCCATCTGGCATAGCAGTCACCCCTTTCGGTGGTTTCAGATCGAATATCGTATAGATCGCTTGCTCCCCGATCCCATCTCTCGCAGCAAATGCGGGACGTACCGTAAGCTTGGGGATTGTAGCGTCTAGATCATACTTAACTAGGAGGTTGATCAATTTCTGGATCTCCCTTTCACGGCTTCGGCCGCTGTCACTACGGCGGAGTCTAACCCAGGTTATCCAAAAGCGGACAGGGAAGGTGGACTGAGCAAGGAGCTCATGAAGTCGATCCATTTTTTCCTGTGCTTCTTTTACACCTCTTCGAAGGTATTAGGTCTGCAGTTTGGCGGATGAGTTAGAAGCCTAGGAGATTTGGGACGAAGACTTCTCGTACATATACTAGGTGCGTACATGATAACGTCATGTCGACGTGGTTTGTGAAAACAAAAAAAAAAAAAGAAGGTTGGTTCTCTATTCCGATGTAACGATCGTATATTTTGCATAGGAAATTCGGAATGAAACTCCTTGCCTGGAAGATATTTCCTGCTATGAGCTTAAGGTCTGGGCTGGGAGGTGATAGCTCACTTGGTGCACAGCCACAATATAGACGTCTCAATAATTTCTTGGCGTGCTTATTTAGGATGCTCCTATAAGAGAGACGAGAAGCTTGATATTGATTCATATTCACCCCATGACCGTGTGACACAAGAGGAATTACTTCATCACACTTATTGCAATAGCCTCATGTGTGACACACCAAGCGATGAGATGTCTCCGGATTGCTGTAGCCCGTGGCCTCATTGTCCTTATTCTTGAGTTGTGTAAGGCTTGGGACCGGGACTTTCAAAGGCCAATCACCGATATAATAGCAGGGGAGAATGAGCTGCACAGCCTCGTTGCTTGTAGCCTCATCTCCTCGCCCGAACTAATATCGGCCTCTTTTTGGCCCTGCCCTAGTAAGAGCAACCAATGAGAATATCCTTTGGCAGTCCTCCAGCCTTTGGCGTCGAAACCAAAACCACCTCTTCATGAAAGTCCCTGTCGGCCACATTACTGTCCACCCGGACAATCTGGATTATTTTTACTTGGCTCCGATCATTTATTCACTAGATCCCCCGGGTTCTGAGAATGGGCTTGGCTCGGTGAACCCTCAGACCAAAACTCAGTATAGTTCCTCTAGGGCAGTCAGTAGTGCCATTGTTCAGATAGATCCACATTACTTTTTTTTCTTTTGCTTTTTTGGTATTCCTTGAACGGCTACGACTTACTGTTTCACCCTATTATGCACCCCGCTCGTCTTCACACCCCCCGTCGTTTGGAATTTTATCAATCTTGCACGTACTGTATACGACTCCTCGATTGACACTTTTTGTGCCGTTTCCCATCTCTCCACCAGCAAAATGGCACACCCAAGGTCCCAAGACTGGGAGGCCAACAAAAGTGTCATATACCAACTTTACATGGAGAAAAATCTTCCCTTGCCGCAGGTCATAGATTTGATGTGTGAGCGGCGTTTTCGCAGCACTAAGAGGGTGTATAAGAAGTACTTCAAGCGTTGGGGATGGCACAAGTACAAGCCGAGAAAACAACGAGAAATTGATGTAGTCCGATATCCTAGACCTTCCGGAACAGATCCCCCTCGACCTTACCCCCCTCTTTCTGTCCCCGCACGCATCTTCGTACTGGTCCGCAATTATTCCGAGACTGCATGTAGACAAGGACTGTGGTTTACGCCAGAAGTTGGTCGATTCACCACCGACAAAAATCGTACGGATGCTGATGCTATCATCGAGAAGTTTGTGGGTTACTGGCTCGCCGGTCTTTCGCCAACAAATCCCCACTCCTACGAAGAAACGCGACAGCAACTTGACCGGGCCTGCGAACTCATCCCGAGCCTTGTTCACGCCGAACACCCCCTCACTATCCGCGCGGCCCTAGAATTACTGAGATGGTATAAAATGGCGGGGTTTTACGATTTCGCGTGTTCTGTGATCCGGCACATTCATGAAACTGCGAACCAGTCCCTAGGTGCCTTGCATCCGCTAGCGCAGATGTTCAAGCTTCTCCTCCAGCAGGATCAAGAAACCCTCGACGAGGTAGTCCTCCGTGTGCTGGAATGCGGGCTACATGCTCTTTCTCGTGAAATTGGGGACTGCTCCTTTCGCTTCGTACCAACACGCATCTCGCTTCCGCGCTGTTTCCCTATTACAGGACCAAACTTAACTTTCGAAGGAGATGGCACAATCGTCACAAAGCAGCTGGTTGTGGATGATGACGCGTCGAAAATGTGTTCACCCTTTGATGAAATGCTCCTCGACCATGTGCACAAGCATCCTGGCTCAGATGAGGAGCAACTCGAGGTAGATTTCCGGAAATTCGCCCAGCACGCACGCGGAAAACCTAGTCGTATGCGGCGCTTAGTTGTGGCTTCGATATGGATGAGTCTGCAAAAGGGCGTGTCTGAGGCTGTGAGCCCAGTTGAAGTTGTCGAGAATGACTAGGACAGAGTGAGCACGATGATATGAAGAACTAACACTTCTTGACGATACCCTGCCCGAGGATGACGATCTTCCTTTTTTTTTTTTTTTTTTTCCCCTCTCTTTGGCTTTTTGTCGATTTTTCTCCCTCCTCCTTTCTTTTGCCCCAGTCATTCTAGTCCGTCGAATCATTATTTCCTTCTGTCTTCTTTCTTTCCTTTTTTCTGTTTTTCCTCCTTTTCTTGCGGAGCATGGAGTGAAAGGATGAAGTAAATGTTTCAGTGATTCTTGTGCCTATTTGCTTTGATATCCCCCCCTTTGTACAATGTCCTGTTCAGTCTTATGTAGTTACGAGGTATCGATTCATCTATTCTAGAGAATTAGATATGTTTTTCCATCATCTTCACCACTACTTCAATGGGTAAAAAGAGTGTATGCAGCACTGGGTTTAGGTAAAATACCACACATGGAGAGTAATTGCTTACCTACCTCAAAAGGAGCGAGTTCATGGTTGAAGAGGGAAAGCCCATTGAAGGATATGCACGAACCTATCAGAAAATTTACTCATTACAGAAACAGAAGCCTGTCATGTGTTATACCTCAAGTTCAAATAGTTTACATATTGCCTAAGGAGCAAGGAGTCTTAGTTTCTTCCCCCTCCCCTCCCCAGAACAGAAAAGGAGAGAGACAGAGAGAGAGAGGGAGAGGGAGAAAATACTAGCTTGACGGCCTCTTGCACGACATTACGAGACTACCCTGCACAAGATACCCAATTTTAAAGGGTCTCTGGAGCGTACTGTACACAGGACTAACAGGTGGTGGTATGAGTTGACCGCCGAATCCCATGACAGGTAAGGTAGATTTAGGTAGTGATCGGAGAGGGAAGAATGAGTAGGTTCAAGTTCGTTGTTCCCCACGCCCACTTCGAACAATACGGAATACAACATTGGGAGAAGCATGCATGATGTCAATGCAAGGAGCGGCCCTACTTACTCAACGTGTAAGCCTCAGCCTACGTCAAGATATCCAAAATGAGCGATCGACAGGATAACGTCTACTACTGAGTTACTCCGGGTAGAACGTAAAAAGCAGCCAAAAGAAATGTCTACCGAAGAGGCCTTCCTTTATCAAGGGCCACGGATCCTCCTTTTCCTCTCCGGTTTCCCACAAACACACCTTCCTTCCCCAGTTTATTCTCTGTTCTGTGCACTTCAACGCCACCCACCACGATGACCAAGTAGTTCCTTCCCTCATGCTCCTTCCACTATCTGCTCCTGCTAAAAATTGAACCAGATCCGATACTGTTATTCAGGCAATCCGCGCAAAGGAGCCTATCTCCCTCGAGGATATTCAAAAGTACTTTGACCAACGACCCCCAGTCTCCCCCGAGTTCATGCTGGGTAATTGGCGAGGAACCCCTGTTTTCACTGGTAATGAGATGGTGAAGAAGATGGTGGCTCACAATTGGGCGGGGAAGACCTTCCACAGCGTCGACAAGGTGGATCCTATGGTTTGCTATAATGATAAGGGCGAGCGAGAGGTTAACGAGACCTGGGGAGCAGCGCGCGTACGTTTATGTTTATCTTTTGCCCTTCCGAGTGCTCTCTACAATGACCGGAATTAACTTTCTCTCCTTTTTACTTGGCCGGGTAGATCCGAGAGATGAAATGGAAGGGTGTCGTCTCCGCTGCCATGGTTTACAACAGAATGGCCGTCATTGACCATTTTCGCCATGTAGACGAACAGACAGTCGTCGGGGTGATGGAGAGCATTGACCATCCATGTGTTGGGGATGACCGACTTTATTTCGTCCTAGAGCGCATCTAGTGGTATATTACTGAGTCGTCGATCCAGCTGATATGATCCAGCTGGAGAGCCTACTCATCATTTGTCACATGTAACTGGCTTGATATGGAGGTCAGACGGGACGATGACTCTGCAAGGGGGGGTTATTCGCAAGTTTTGTTCAGAAATCCTCACCAATATGCTATAATCCATTCTACCAGCCTTAGTAGTTCCCAGTGGTGGCAATAGCAGTACCAAGAATAATGCGCCGCTTTCGTAGCACAAGTGGAAAAAGCAAGTACGGTGTTCGCAATAAGCCTTTTCGGCATCCCTTTTCTCCCATCATTGGCCTTCACGACTAGTATTCCTTGCGCCTGTCCACCCTCTATCATCATTTACAAAGTTTCCACGTTACTGCCCGAACTTGTAAGAACAATAGGACACCTAGTGGGGGTATACCCGAGTTTATCCGGTTCCCTTGGGATGCTGCAGCCCCCCACTGAACAATAGGTTTTGTCCCGGTGGATGCCACTTATGAGATCTCTTTTCTCCTTTACCACAGAGATAGGTATTTGAGGGTAGTGACTGATTCCTTCTGGGTGCTTCTGTATTGCGTTTTTGTCAGTTGAAGCTGAGAGTAATCCATTACCACAGTGGGGAAAAGACCGCAAATTCCTTTAATAGACACCCGAATCGCCGTCGCCCTGACCTGCAAACATCTCTTTGCTACCGTCGCCTCTCTTCCTCGGAGGATGGATAGCTTACAGATTCGACTTGGGTTACCAGCCTTCAAACCCCCCGTGGAGCGAATGGCTCTACTTAGAACCGTACATCCTATACTTCCCACGAGAAGCGGTGCACTCAAAACTACCTGGCATCCTTGTAAATTCTGCTTGAGGTTGCGGCTTACAGATCGAAGCTATTGGAATAACAAAGTGGAGGAGTGCGAACTAACGCCGCCTGATCTGCACGGCTGGCGTTGTGCTCTTAAAAGCTTTTGCGCAAAAACCTCCAAGCTATGTCCAGCATGCTGGGCCAGGAAGCTGGCAATTAGAAGGGATGCTCGAGGTGAATGTTAGATCGGGAAATTTTCCATCATCCCTTCCCCCTGCCTGGTTTTTCCTTTGGCTTGCCACTCTAAAGGTTGGAGTTGCTTGATCTGAAATACGTAGGTGAGCCTTGGGGGCGGGATTTTTTTTTTTTGGATTGTGTTAAATAGCCTCTCTCTACTTCTACTCATCTCAGCACATTTACAAGCATTCATCCCTTCAGCATAACTTGAGAATATCAGATTCGTTTTCAATTCTCGCACATCGCAGGTGTAGTCACCACCACCCCTTCTTTGTCTCCCACTTCCATCTACAATCGAGCCCGTCGCTGTGATGCAGCCTGCTTCCACAATCGAGGTAGAGGCCCACCCTCTCCGTATACGGGATCAAGGGCAGGAATTGGTACTGCATCAGCCTTTGCTGCTAGCGCCTTGGTTTCTAAGGGGTCCTTGAGCGCATAGTTCATGTCGAATCGATGGTTCGTCGCTTCTAGTACGCCCTGTTTTGATGCACCTTAGCATGTTGATAGATAGAATACAAGGTTGGGGGCGGGAAAGGCTATCTTGATCTTGACAGGTGCCAAAAAAAAAAAAAAAAGAAAGTCATTATTGGGGGACTGGATGGAGCCGACATTTGGATACAGCCCGATGAACTCATAGTCTCCTTCAGATTCGATGGAGGCGTGGCAGGTCCCGGCCTAGAGGTGATATTCTGGTGAGTAATGTTGGTCGAGGATTCTATTTCTTCCTCCTCTTCTAATTTTCTTTGATTCTTTCTTAAAGAGAGCCCACTAAGATAGAACCCACCGGCAAGACGAAGACATCACCCTTCTGCACCGTCAATTTCATCCCGTTTACGTTTCCCCGATCATCGAACTGGGGATCTTTCGGTCCCACCCCCAACTGATAGGTGGTTTTCCCACGGATGATGCCATAGCACTCGTGGCATTCTGCGTGGAAATGCGGTACAGTGTATGTTTTCCATTGGCCACCCTTTAGCCATCCATTCGGCTCAATCGTGTTCAGGATATTTCGGGGGCTAGTATCGGATAGGACGTTGCGATAGACGAGGATGGGGAGCCGACTGTTTGGGACGTGGGGCGTCGGGGCGAGGAAATATTGTTCTGGTTCGACGTTTTGGCTCCACATGATTGGACTAGGATTGGTAATGGATGTTTGTTTTCCTTCTGCCACCCTGAATTTGCCATGAGATCAATAAATGCGTCTCTATATATGGTGGTAAGGTGTCGGGATTCACTCCGAGATATACAGAGCGGGGTCAG
This sequence comes from Aspergillus sparsus, assembly GCA_027569235.1. Taxonomy (NCBI): domain Eukaryota; kingdom Fungi; phylum Ascomycota; class Eurotiomycetes; order Eurotiales; family Aspergillaceae; genus Aspergillus; species Aspergillus sparsus. Next base: position 146,669 of record JAPDES010000096.1, read on the forward strand.
AGGGAATCATCGGATAGGGATCCGGTAGTCATGCGTCAAGTAACCTTGTTTAGAGTCCTTCATATGTAAGAGAGGACAAGCACTTCTACCTTATGTGAAACAATGGGATTGTGCCCCCAGCTCATGCAACTAACTACTTATCTTGAAGGGATAGCAGGCTATACATTCAGCGATCTAACCACCTTCACATTCCTCGTCCTATTGACGAATCTATTAGATTATCATTAAACACATTATTATACTACTTCTGCAGTCCCTGCGCTACCAAGAGCTTATGGATGCGGATCAGCTATTTCAATAGTTTAATCTTACATGATGCCCCATAGATTAGGCCATCCCCGTTGCTCCTCATCCGAGTCTCGGGCAGTAGCCCGATCCTCGATCTCATTTAGATACCGGAATTTTTGCGCCACCACCTCAAAGTCTGACAAGTCTTCCAGCTGCAGGCGCAGACTTCCCCAGCGCGTAAGCTTAATCCCGAACCAAAGAACCAAGAAACATATTGGCTGTATTCAAATAATTATCAGCATCCACATGCACGTAGGGCCCGCAAGGGTCAAATGTTTTGAGCTAAAAGTGTACAACTTACTGCTAGATACGCGGACAAGAACCCAGGGGCAAAGAAGCCAGACCATAAAGCGGCGCCATCTGCAATGAGAAGGACAAATAGGCACCCAAAAACAGCCACATACATCGTCACTGGCTGTCCATGGGAGCGCCAGGGATAGTAGTCTTCCGGGCCTTGGGGGAAACGACGGAGACGTCGAAATTGTTCGGACCTGTTGATTCTATCGCGGTGTCGGTAGAGACTATGAGAAAAATCAGCTATCGTCGGTCTGGGAAAAATTAACCTTTCAATAAACTATCTAACCAGTTATAGAAGCGAATGAACGCCCAGCACTCGCACATCCAGACTATAATGCAGCTGACAGAGCCCATCTGGGAAAGAACTTCAAGTAACTATTCACATATAGAGTGTTATATTAGATTATAACCCATGTCAGAGAAGAAGAAAAGGGGGGGGGGGAGGAGGAGGGGGGGCGTTTTACACTTGAGATAGTTGTGTGTGGCGAGTTGTTGGGTGAGAGATACAAAAACGGCACCCACAAAAAACAACAGGAAATTAACATAGCTCTAACAGGAACTTTATAGTTGTTGGTTTTCCCAAAATAGGCTAGCCACGACCACGGCCATCTGCTTGAGTGAATTTTGCGCGTCAAAACGAAGAGCGCTCGAGAGGCGACATATAAGTTGGTGTTAGCGGAAAAGATCGCCGTTATGATGATGATGGAAGTGACCATGTCGGCCAGGCCGGGGATCTTGGACGCAGCTGCACTGATAACGAATCCCGAGTCACTATTAACCATAGACGACGATGGGGATGATTTGATGGGGGATCCAAGCCAGGATGCGACCGGCAGAGATGGATCCTCCCAGTAGACATTAAAACTCATCAAAATCCCGGCGATAAAGTATATTGCCCAAATAATGAAGCTAGTCCAGGTCGCAACAAATCGGACGGAAATACCGGGCCACAGGCTGCCCCCTCCTGATACGTTTCGCCTGTCAGGGCGTGCTTCCAGCGCTGTGGCTGCTGTGATATCAACACCGACATAGGCGAATGCTGAAACAGAGAAAGCGATACTACGCAGGGAAGGATCAGTTACGAATCTTATCGGGATATAATAACAAAAAAATACAAGACAGAGAGAGAACCCTACAATAGAGCGGATGCCCATGAATCACCAATCCTGGGGTCATGGGGAAATATTGAATCGTATTTGAAATCTAATGGGATCAGCAAAGCATAGTTATGATGGTTGATGTCTTCAAACTTACATTTAGTGCCAATGTCGCCCTCCGCTCCAGCTAGATAGGAAGTTCAAATCAGTCAGCTGTTCTTTATTGTTCATTATAGAAGTTGGTATCCAAACCTCCCACGTTGATTGCGATCATTGTGGAAATCACGACGATTATGCCAATGATTTTCAATGACCCTCCAATCACCTCGGATAAACCATAGATCTGTAAATATTTAGACAAGGGCCCACCTCATTCAAAGTCGTTGTGAATCATACCTGGACTCCAAAGCTGTTGACAAAAACAATAACCAGAGGGACTATAAAAAACATGATAGTTCCTTGGATTGCTTTACCAGGGTCCCAGAAATCAAGCGCACCGGCTGCGCCAACAACGAGAGCTGCGGTACTGATAGCATAGGTAAACCTAATTTAAGCCATGCACATCATTAGAATTATATCTGCTTGATTCCCTTATTTGGGGGGGGGGGGGGGGGGGGGGGGGGGGGGGGGGGGGGGGGGGGGGGGGGGGGGGGGGGGGGGGGGGGGGGGGGGGGGGGGGGGGGGGGGGGGGGGGGGGGGGGGGGGGGGGGGGGGGGGGG